>BPLR01018967.1:0-159205 GCA_021605095.1 Caerostris extrusa
GTATAATTTTTTTTACAGTGTGAATATAGTTAACTATACAGATACTAAACTAGCAGTGGAATGAGCCAATGAAAGTTACCACTACTGAAGAAACAGTTAAATCGAAAATGTACAGAAAAGCCGTCAATCACGCAACACCCACCACAATAGAAAATGGCCGCATTTCAGGTAGTAAATTTGATGCCACATATGAATTTCGGAAATCTTAAGTGGAGCATCTGAATCGAAAATACAATAGTATATTCGAGTACCTTCTATGGACAAAATGTTTTTTAGACAGACCTAAAAATGAATTAAAAATTTAATTATTAAATAAAAAAAATTATTGTAATTAAGATATTAAATATGACACAGAAAAATAAAAATATTTCCTTATATAAAGAAAGGGGGAAAAAAAAAAAAAAAAAAAGTGACAATCGGAATGTTGTTACGCCAGCCCTCAATGATTTTAAAAAAAAAAAGAAAATATTTAAATCCAGTCGTGAATTTCAATGAATCACCTCTGAAAGATTTGTTTTTACATATAACAGAAATATAATTTATATAAGTTTATGATTAGAAAAGAAAACATATATAACAATTCTACTTTAACTGCTGTTTTAAAAATTTTTACTGTGATATATTTTATTATATGGAATCATTTAATGTGCCAATATTTGCTCTAGCAACTATCCGCTATGCCATATTTTCAGCAATTTTTCATCTTGTTTTTAAAAAAAGCAAATCATATCAAGCATTCTAGATAAAATGGCTTGCTAATTTCTTTAATATGATGCTATTACTGAAATTACTATGTATTTCAGGGTGCGAAGAAGATCTACCTCCCCGTGGAGCACCTGGTAACACTTTTTAGTGGCTAAAAGATCTACAACTTGTCATTATTGTTTGATTAATGATCTCTGTTTCAGCATGTTTTGTTGTATTATCTGTTTTTTTTTTTTGTTTTTTTAGTTGTTCTTTTAATTGCTGTAGCTGTTCATAATCTGCCATTGGAAATAAAAAAAACTATGTATTTCAATGTATTCGAAAAACCAACAGTTATAAAATTTACTTACAACTAAATTTAATTTAATTAATTTTCAAAAAAATTAATTTCTGTTTATATTTTGAAGCTGTGTAGATTCAATTATGATAATTATGATGAAAAACGCAATATTCTTATTTTCCATAGAAACAGTTTTAATTTTAAAAGAGTTATGGTAATCATAAAATTAAATATATTTTAAAAACTGACTTTTGTGACAGTTGCTCTCATGTGTTAAACGTGGAATACGCAACATTTTTTTTTTTTTAATTTAGTCAATTTATATGCAGAAGTTGATATCTTTTAACCAAAATTCAAACCTTTCGCTTATAATAATAAATCTAATCACAATCTGTAAACTATTTGCAATTCACGAAAATGATTATATTTTGTTAACTGATTTTTCTCCCTTACTCTTATTTTTTCAACCTTTTTTTCATTTGATAATGTAAAGGAAAAAATTATCTTGGGATTAAATGGCCCATTTAGTCAATTTTAACCATTTGATTTTATAAAACAATTTTTTTGTCATGCGTATTTAATCTTGCAATTTAAGAAAAAAAGAAATTCTTGATTTTTTTTTTTACATTAAGATAAAAAATATTCAGGAATAATGTTCATTGTGTATGAAGTTAAGAATAAAAATAAAAATAATTAAAAACTTTTTTCTAAAATGGACTTTTGTTTATAAAGTTATACATATATATCCTACTCCCCATCTGTGGCTGTTCAGCCATATGACTCGAGTCTCTCGTAGCGTGATGTAATGTCATCAGGCACATCGATACATTTAGTGAAGTTCCAGTATTGGCGATCCGACATGATGGGCAGACCCATCGAAGTCAAACCAATGCGGTGCGCGAGATGTACCTGAAAGTAGTCATGGTCTATTATAAGGCGGGAGCGTTCGACAACCTCAGCGCCTCCCAGGTGCATAAGAATACGATCCACTGTAGCAAGGCGTATAATTATTACAAAATAATATAAGGCAAATATGAAATAATTAATAAACTGAAAAGGTAATAGTCATCATATAGTTTAATGATAAAAAAGTACTATATTAAAACTCTAAAAAAAAATTGTGTAAAGTACATTTTTTAATTATATACAAATAATTCTTCTTCATTGATGCAGAAGCCCCATGATGGGCCACGGCCATTTGTCTACTGGCAGATTTCGAGATAGAAGATGTTTTCTCTTTTTATGGGGTAGAGTTGTCAGTCCTACGCTCACAAGTCATATTAGGCCGGGATCCAGGGTTTAAAGTGAATTCCAACCACTACAAGCATCCTTGGCACCGCCAAGACTCGAACTCGAAACCTGTAGGCTCGAGCATCAGAGCGCTAGTCACTCGGCCATCAGCCATCAGGTACCTGTAAAAATAATTGTTTATTATATTTTTATTTACCAATTGATTTATTGTACTCTGCACATTTCCAGAGTTTTTTTTTCATTGAGATTGAACAATAAAAAATAATTAGATTGCTATATTCATTTGATTTAAAAGATTTCTTACACAACGGAGTTTGAGTTGGAGTACTTACAATAAAGAACAACATATAGATTCATATCAAAAAGTGTTATGTTTTATTGAGTAAATTTCCTGTTGTATGCTAGGATTATTATCATAACTATTTTATTTTAATAACTATATATAGAGCATCGGTGGGCCTCATGGTCCACTAAGTATACCGAGCATCCTACCAACGGGTATTTCCGAGAGGACTTTGATGTAATATTGCAGATGAATTTTTCAGACAATTATTTTAAATCTTCTTTCCTTTAAGCGATAGGATAAATTATTTTTATTTCTCAATTTATTAATTTTATGTATTTGAATAAAAGATTATTTATTATTTTTAAATTATTCTTATTTTCTTCATTTAATCATAATTATACTGTATTAATGAAATTATTTCATTTAAAATGTTTTTTTCTTCGATTAATAACTTTTATACTTCAAGAATTCTGTTATTTTACAACATTACGATAAAATATATAATTTCACATTAAAATTTAAGGGTTATAATACAAAAAAAAAAAAAAAAATTACATATTTGATTTTAAACTATCTTGAATAGATATCTTGCTCTCCCATTTAGTTAGTGTATAAATGATTACATGTTGTTATTTTTTTACAGTTAGTTTTGTGTTATCCAGCTTATATATTTTAAAGATTTACTTTCCACGTATACTAAAATCATAAGACGAGAAACTCCAACCAGTCGGAATATTAAGTTACCGATATCGCTTTTTATTTGAATTTTATTCCACACCTCAACAAATAACTTCTGTAGGACGCCGAAATGTTTACTCTTCATCCAATAGAAAATCTAAATTTGTTTTGCAGTAGTGTTAAAATTCAGCAGTCGGTGTAAGCTACATCAACGAATAAATCATTGGTGAAAATCCATCAAGTCTTCTAGGGTTTTCATTCTGCTTAAAATCAATATATGCTTGTTCCTTCAAGAATATTTTTCTAGTTCTTTTGTGTTCATTAATATATCTTGTTTGTTTTGTACTTCATTATTTTCATCATTTATCATCAGAACTTTATTAATCTTTTCTTGTCGTTTATTTATTTTATTTATTTATTTTGGTTTCTTCCCAATCGTGTCTAGTGTTGAGATGATATTTTCAATAATTATTTTTTTATTCTAATTCATATCTATTACATTGCAACTTTAATATATGATTTATAGAAAATTAACTATAAAAGATGGAGGGGAAGGAAAATGTTGGCATACATAATAAAGTAAGAATACTGCACATTAATGATTTTAATAAGAAAACTCATAGCTATAATATATTATAATATTTTTGAACTATTTTTACATCGAGTTACTGAATTCTTGTTGCATTCTAAATTAAAAAGAGGAATCGAACAGAGTTTTAAGAATTAAATAAATAATAATAAATAAAAATTGTTCGTTCTATTGATATATCTAAAATTAAAAGTGCTCTCATGTAAATTCGATCATTTGATGCGTTTAATCACAAATAACATTAATATGTAATTGCAAAAATTTCTATTTCATGGTATCAATCTTTTAATAATAATGGTTTTTAAATAAATAAATATTATTATTGTTATTAAATTTTTGTTCCAAAAATTTAATTCTTTTAATTTTTTTTTTCAATCAGAAAAATTTTACAAAAGACACAATAATGAAACAAGCATCAATCAATAGCATTGAATAATAAATATAACGTACTTAAAGGGAAAATAACAATGCTTTTAAGTACTTGGAGACTTGGCTAATGGTCAGTGGGAAAATACACGTCTAACTTGCAGGAGAGCCATAGGTTTGAATCTATGGTATGTTCCATCCATTGATAGTTTGCTGTACTATGAGACTATGAAACAAGAAGACTCGATGTGATTGCGATAAACGTATGCAGAATTTCTTTCATCAATAGCTAGGCTGCCTGGTGAAAGTCTTCTACGCTTTCTCTTGTATAGCACATGAGTTCGAGACAGATAAACCCCTGAAAATTATCCATGAGTGCATTTGCTTTCCCTACATAAGTTGTTCGCCTATTGGATGCACGAGTTCCCTAATTTATTAATAAAAAGAAGAATAATTTGGAAACACTTATAGTCCACGAACTACAACTCTATCAAGCGGGAATTTTAAGAAAACTACTCGCAGAGATCTACGGATTATCGCAGAGCTTATACACCTGAAGTCGTACAAGAATAAACAAAAGACTGATATTAATAACTTAAAAAGTAATTTTAAGGGATATTTAGCTTTCTATTTTGCATGAAGATTAATTATTAAAGTAACGTTGAATCAGCAAAAACTGAGCCTCTCAGTTGGTTGTCAGATTTTTGAAACTTGATAATCTATTGAGATCTCCTACTAAAGATCTACTCCTATTGAGATTTCCCCGGATCAATTGGATGCTAAGGACTCAATAACCAATGAAAAAATGAATAGAAAAATAATCATCACCAAGAAAAATTATATTGTTTTAAACAATTTTTTAAAAGAACTTGTACCATTTTTGTTTATACAATAATTCAAAGTCAGGTTTACAATCTATAATTACTAAAGCGCCGTGCCTCTTTCTAATTTACTTACCAACCCCTAGGGTTACGTTTAAGTTTAATTTTGATTCATTAAAGGATTAAAAATCAATGAATGGTAGCGAAGGTTGCACGATTAAAAAAACTACATATTGACCGACGAGCAACGTTACAAGTTTAGTTCTCCGTATAGTTTTCAATGTATATTTTTAATAAAATACTTCAGAGAATATTATATTTCGAATTAATTATTTCTTTGATTTTAAATATATTCACGTCTTTTGAAATAACTTTCTATATTTTTGGTTTTCTATTTCAAAGATGTAGTCAAAACCAACAGTAAATAAAAAAAGTAATGAAAAATTATCTACAAAGATTACAATAAAAATTAACTGACATATTAAAAATTAACTAACTGTCGAATATTTGATTGCTATATATTAACTTTTTTTATTTGAATGGCACATTAAAATATAATATTTACATTTTCTTCTTATAATAAAAGTGTGCTTTCGGTTCTCGGGAAATGACTTTCAATTTCTTCCAATTTTCTGATTATATACATGGGTGTGTATGTGTTATAATTAAATTCCTCAGGGTTTTATAACTTATTCATTTTACGGTCTTCACGGGCAACATCTTTTCACACCTGTCATTGTATATTTTGTGAAAATTTGTGTTATTTTTTAAATTAAAAAAGAAATAAAAAGTTCAACTTTTAGATTTTCAGTTTTGTTGTTTCATTTATGAGCATTTCAGATCTTGAACAATTTCTTCCTTTTTTTTTCAAGAAGTCTTGATGTGACGCATCTTCAGTATTTGTTACACAACTTTGAGTATTTGTTACGCTACGATGGATTTGTTACACAACGTATATAGCGAATATCAGTAATAGCTTTTGGAGTGCGAAATAATCTTGTTTCTAGTTTTGATTTCGTGTTTATATGTTTTTGTTCTTTTTATATATATTATATATATATATATATATATATATATATATATATATATATATATATATATATATATATATATATATATATATATATATATATATACACTCTGGCGCTCGGTGCCACAAGTTTCGGGTTCATGGCCCGGTGGTGCCATGGATGTTTGTAATGGTTTGGAATCCACTTTAAACTATAGATCCTGGTCTCATATGACTGTAAGAGCGGCACGGAGCGCAGTCAGACTTCTCACTCACATCATTCCCAAACTATAGGGCAATTCAACTCTAGACTCACTGGGTCTAGAGCAACATGTTTGTACAACGAAAGCCCTTACCGGCGTTCGCTACAGGCAAATTATAGAGCAAAACCATTATAGCAATATCATATATGCATACACAAGATGATTCCAAAGTTTGGTGCAGAAATAAAATGCGCTAAACAAAGATTTTACTATGAAATTACGGGCGGGCTCCATGTTGTGTGCCAGATTGCAAATGGGTGTGGTTTGGTTGAGATACTTTGAGTACAAGATTGAGAATTCCCTGTTTTATTTGAACACGCACAAACGCCACACATATACAGTTAGACACAAACTATATTTAATACATTTAAAGTAAAAGACAGATAATTATAGCTTCATGGAAGAACTTCATTTTGAATTGGAACTCTTGGTGAAGAGTAGGCTACTCAAAGAAATGCAAGGTTACACTAAATATTTTTCCTCTCCAGGTGAGAGTCTGTAGATAAAACAATACGCAGGGTTGCGTTAAAAATATTTCCTCTTGGGGTGAGAAATTGTAGACCAACTAAACGTTTCTCAGCGGAAAAGTAGAGTTGCGCTCTACTTCTGTCCTGGTGAGTCTCGAGGCCGACTGACCATTTCTCCTGAATGCTGCAGGGGCGGATGCTCTTGCCAATGTGTAGGAGGAAGCATAGTTACAATATCTATCTGCTGGGATTTTGCTAATTAATGTTCACCGTGGTACGGAGTTTGTAGGACAAGGAAAAAAATATTATAAAACTCGATTATAGAAGGCAAAACTTCAGCTTCGGAGAGCACAAAAATTAGATTTTAGTATGATTTACAGCTACCAATACAGCTTATAATGATCAATAGGTCCATCATCGAATTGCGCAGTCGCGATATTACGACCGATATAGCATGTAACAACATTTTAAAGGAAATGGTTAAAACCTCCTTCCGTATGACATTCAGTGCTTATAACTATAAATTTCATCTGATGATTCGTTATTTGTGGTAATCTTCCCACCAGAAATTACAAGGTGCATTGTCTATTGATCTGGGAGTTCATTCATTTCTGCTAAACCTATTCAAAAGCAATCGGAGCCAACGCTGACATTAGTAAAAACGAACATTAGGAAAAACAATGGTATGCAATAAATCATAATACCGTGCGCCTGTACTATTATGGAGTAAGTTTTTAGGCCCAATACACAATGCTTTTCAAAGTATAATGGACCTATTATGAATGACATGGTAAATCCACAATGCAGAGTGGTTTTATATGTATATATATATATAACACAAAAACTAAAAAAGAACTGACAAGTAATGGATTAGAAATACGACCATTTTGTGTGAGAGAAAAGTATTACCTGTATTCGCTACACGCAAATTGTATAATAATACCATCATATCATTCACAATACAAAATTTCTGCTTCACATTCAAACCTCTTAGAGAAAAATGTTCAAGATCCAAAGTGTGCATAAGCTACAGCAACGGAATTGAAAACACACAAACAAAGCAAAACAAAAAAGCTGCATTGACCGATCAAAAAATAAAATAAAATATACAATAACAGAGTGTTGAAATACGTGGTGCAGAAAATCCGTAAAAACCGGTAGAAATTAAATTATATTTTGAGAGTAACTTTATCGAGAAATACGTAACTTCAGGATATTAGAAATCATGTTATTTCTGCTCATTAGATTATTGGACCTATGCCAAAAGACACATCCAGCAAAGTATTTTAATAACATGGAGTAGTCAGAATAACTTTCCGTTCAGAGTTTCAAGGTATATATTAGAAGAAAAACGAATTGGATTTATGAGTCAAAAGCGAGTATCGTGAGAGCTCTAAATATGAAGTATTTTAAATTTTAATTAATTAATTAAATTTATTTATTTATTTTTTTTTTTTTGCGGAATGTGAATGCTATGATGGTTTTGTTATGCAATTTACGACTTCATGAAGTAGCCTTTCTCGTGCAAAATTATCGCGTTTCTAATTCATTCCTTGTCAGTTCTTTGGCTTTTGTGTTCATGTGTTGTAAAATTCTAACTGTCTTAAGGCTTTCTAATAGACTTCCTTTTCAAGTAATTATTTTCATAATACTGACTCATACAGAAATCTAGTCGAACCAAACGGCAACAACAATAACAATAATGACTAATTTTTTTTTTTATTTTTGAAAAATAAATTATAATTTCAAAAATTAAGATAAATATGTAATTTGTGTGGAATTTCAAATTAATTTATCTAAATTAAGACATAAAGATATGAAATAAATATGTGAAAGTGGCTAATCGAAAATGACAGCAGACAGAAATTCCTGCTGTTTGTTTCGATTTCATTGCGCAAATCGATAGGTCACATGGTATGGCGTCTGCTTCATTGACACCTTTCCATGGAGTAAATCGAAATTTCAAATTTTTGTGCTGATAAGATTAATTCCTTTGAACAATTAGTTTAATTAGTTTTGAATAATCTAAAAGTAGAAATTATCATGTGCTGATGAAAAAAAAAAAAGCATTAAAGGGTGTGGCCGAACTTTCAAATAATAAATGATTTCTTGTTGTAATGGTTTTTGTAACAAATGAAGTGAAACAAAAACTTAGCTTATGATTTGATGACATGCAGGTGTGACGGATGTGACGTCTGGAACACTCTTTCGGAGTAAACTTTTGACATTATATGATAAATTTATTCATAAATAAATAAAAACTCAGCAAAACGTTTTTGTTCACAAGCAGTGCATTTGTTTATTAAACATTCTACAAATTGTCACTAACCGTATTTCTCAAAGGTATTTAAGTGTGCGGTATTTTTGAAAACATGCTTTATCTACAGTATGAAACTAGGAATTGAAAATAAAATAGCTATTTGCTAACACACTTCAGGTATAGTTATGTTCAATTTATTATTAAATTTTTTTAATACTTGTGTTTCAATTTTTTAAATTTATGTATTAATATTTTTAAAGGTTAGATATGAAACCTTGTGATATATTTTGGATTTTTACATCCTTGTGTTTTAATATATATCTATATTCTTTTTAACAAAAATAAATATAAAGATATATGATTATCGTACTATAAAATAAAAGGAATTATTAATTATAAATATTTCTTAAATGGTTACAATTTGTTATTGTAAATGTTCTTGTCATATATATATACTTACAAATATGTAAAGAAGTCTTATTAATTGTGGATTAATACTTTTACTAACATTCTAATATTCGAATTTTTCTTTATACTTTTGCTTTGGTGAATAATATAATTTCTTAGCAATTTCTTTACTTAAAGGTAAAAATTTTATGTGAAAAAAATTTAAAAATATTCTGTTATTAAATATATTATTTGCATTATTTTCAAAATTGTAATTTTATATTGAACATCTGGTATATATTTTTTTAAAATGATATGCTTTTTTATTTGTCTGTAATAAAATAAAATTATGCTTAATAGAAAACATAAAATATTAAGTGCTTGTAATATAAAGGTAAAACATTATAAAATAGAAATAAATAGGGATAGTTAATATGAGTTATTTTAAATTTTTTTGCAAAATATTTCCTTGTTTAGAAATAAAATTCTTTTAAGATTCTACTAACAGCATATATTGCGCTATGTATTCATATAAAGTGTATAAATTTGATGAATATAACATTTTTATTTACATCTACACTTTGATCTTAGCCAATAGGTTGTGAAACAATATATTTACATCCTGTTTAATGTTTTGATTATTTGCAAATTTTAAATGTCTTATATGCCAATAGCTGATATTTACTTAAAAATAAATGCACATTCTTAGATATCATTATAATTCGTTTTGCTTGAGTGTTATTTAACAATATAGTTTAATATTTTGAAATATGTATAAAAATATTTTTTTAATATTTCTTGTTTTACATTCAGAAAATTCAATATGTTTCGATGGACCAAGAGTAGAGATAAGGAGAAGGAAAAAGATGATAAAAAGAAAAAAGATAAGAAAGATAGAAAAGACCGTAAATCAACTTTGGAAAAAGAAAGTTTAACTCCTGACGAGTTAAAACGTTTAGATGAAGTCCGGAGAAGCTTCACAAGTACTCGATCATACCATTCCAAAGATCAAGGAGATAATTCTGAAAAACAAAGCAATGGCAGTGATTACAGCCTCAGCTCCCACCTTGATTCAAGTCCGTCTGGAAGTAGCATTTCAAATTTAGATCCAAATAAATCTGGTAGCCCTTCAAGGAAACCACCTCCGGTACCTAAGAAACCCACACTTCTTGTAAAACCAAATCAGACAAGTGGGAATATTGAAACTACACCATCTCCTCAAGGTAGTACCTATTCCATGGCATCATTACATTTAGGTAATGTTAGTTTAACTAATGAAGTAATGGCTCTCATGGAACAGATGAATCTTCCCGTTAGTGAAAGCACTCTTGCATCAACTCCAAGTCCAGCAAAGCCAAGTGTACCATCAGCCCCACCATCCCAAGTACCACCTGGGGAGCAAGGGGTTATGGTATGCGATGGAAATCATATGCTTCTAACCTTAGATTACCACCAGTTACATCTTTACCAGCACCTCCGGTTAGAACTCTAACCATCAAACGACAACCAACAGGAGATTTTGGGTTTGCCCTGAGGCGAGCTGTTGTTCTGGAACGGCGATCTCCAGATATCGAATCGCGCCAGACTGTTGTTTTTGCTGAGCCCAGTACTGTTGGCACAAAAAATTTGACTGGTCTCCTGCCAGGTGACAAACTTTTACAAGTGAATGATACATGTGTAGAAAGTAAGCCAAGGGAAGAAATAATTCAGTTAATATGTTCATCAGGAGATAGTGTAGTTTTAAAAGTTCAAACCGTTCCAGAATTAAGAGAACTCACTAAAAGATGCAACTGTGATAATCAACCTACGGATACTGCAGAAATTACAGAAAAAAATGGAGCTTTGTCTCCAACCAGTGATTCTAGATTCGAGCCATGGTATGAGTTGTGTTCATGTATTATTTATAATTTTTATTGTTTAATTGTTGGAATAAATCATAATTTTTCTTGAATTAATCAGTATTTTTCCTTTTTTAGGAACTTAAGTAAATCTTTTCACCTAATTTTTGTGTTTTTAAACTAAAATTTTATGATTTTGAAATTCTATCATTTTATAGTGTTAATCATTTAATTAAAATAAGTAATTTTAATCTTATTTTACATTTTGAAAATGGTTTCAGTTATTAATTTATTTTTCTTATTTAATGTGTTGTTTATTAAATCATGAAGCTAAGATGAATATATTTATTGTAAAAAAAAAATCTTTCAATGAGATTCTTTTTCAACCTTACCTTTTTTTTTTTTTTCTTTTTATTCTGAAATCTTGCTGAATTGTTGAGAAGTCAAATGCTTGCCCAATTGTCGTTTTCTATCTTCAGAAAAACTGTTACATATTTAAATAAAAAAAAATATATATAGGTAGCCTGTAAAAAGTTTATTAGTTTTAAATGTTTCCATTTCATGATATTTGTTCTATTTGATATTAAAAAAATATTAGAACAAAAAAAGTTGGCCGAGAGTGATTGTTTCATGTTACTAAAATTGGGGTTTTCAATGGGTTCTAATTTAATTTTTAAAGTGTTCAGTGATTAAAACTAAGTTTTTAATTGTTGACTGTTTGGCATTTAGAATATACAGTTAGAACTGAACTGACTCCTGTTTATAGAAATTAGATTACATTTCTCTAATTGGAAAAGAATTTATTTTACTTTCCTCCCTCTATTCTAGGTACTCACTTAAAAAAATTACATCTTGTTGTTAATAATGAATTTTAAGTATTTCTTCATTATTTTGGCCCCTTTTATTTAAATGGTGGCTAGATCTTTTTTTTTTTCTGATGGCTGGATTATGAATGTGGATGTGGTTATTTATGCATAAATTGCTGATTGAACATATATTAGCAATTTATAAGGAGAATAATTGTAAAGAAATGTTCAAAATTTTATGTTAAAGGCAGATATTGGACTACATGAATATATAGATTTGAATAAAGAAATTTTAAAAAGGCAGTTATTAAATTGCGCTGTTTCGTGATTTCATATTATTGTTTATTCAGCATTGGTTATTTATTTTTTTAAATAATATTTATCAAGATGCTTTAATATGGGGTCTGCTGTGATTAATTTTGAAAATTTAAAAAAATGAATGAAATAAAAGTTTTTGTATTTTAATAAACTTTTGAATTTTACAGAAATATGAAATTTTTTTATTAAATAAAATTATGTAGCTTTACCTCAGTGTAAATAGATGAGGAAAAATGAAAACAATTAAAAAAAATATTATCTAATGAAAAAAATATTATTGAATCATTGTATTTATTGAGAAATTATTAAAAAAAATCTGATCTTAAAAATTAGTGATTTTTATATTATTTTAATTATTAATTGTTGTATTTAAAACAATTTAATCTTTAATTTTTTTGGCAGTTGCTTAAAAAAAATAAAATCTTGATTATATATTGTAATATTGTCAAAGTAGAATTTTTGTTTACGAGTGTGAGATTGAAAGGAATATAAAAAGTTAATGTTACTTTTAAAGTATGCTAATTTAGGTAAGTACAATATTATATTTTCTTCCTTAAAAAACTTTTGTGTAGTTTCCTTAAAAAAAAGTTTTATGTAATTGCAGAATTATCTTAAAATTTTAATTAGTTATGATATGTTAGAAGTCTGCAATCCAATCATTATTTCATGAAGAACTCTTAGTATTTTCCATATTGCTATACTTTTTTTTTTTCCTTCAAGTATTTTAAATGTTATTTTTTAGGCCAAATCGGAAGAAGAAATGGAACGTGAAAACGTGGCTATCCAAAGACATGGTGTGGGTTGTCCATAAAGGGGATTTTCTGCTGCTCATCTAGTCAAATCAGGTTCTGAAGCCCAAGAAGGAAAAATTTGTATCAAGACTGAATTCAGTCAAGATATGCTAGAAATTAATGAAGAAGATGTTGAAAAAGTAAATTACATTTTTTATCGTTGTAGCTATTTGCATTTTGAATCAATTTCCTCTTTGTTTCTAATTAAAATATATGCCCTGCATAAGGAAATATTTTTTTGTAACATTTTCTCAGATTAACATAATTTTTTTTTTCAAATCAAAAATATTTATGTGGAAGAGGCATTGTCTCAATGGATCCATTATTCAGTTTTGTCATCAGTTTGATGTATAGGACAAGTTACTGAGTAAATGTTGCATGTGAATTTTGTAAACAGAGTAACAACAAATGATAATTCTAATTACAGAAGCGTTTAAAAAGAAATTTATCTCAATTGATAGCAATAGAAGTTGGCATGTAATTGGATGCATAGATGGTCAAGTGTCTCATGAATTCGACAAAGTATGACTTGTGTTGAGGAATCACATGTTTCTTTAAAAATTGTAAGTTTATTAATAAATGCAATATTGGTAAAAATTTATTGCAGTGACAGCAAATCAACTACAGTAGAACTGAGAAATGGGAAAAAGCAGAAAGGATCCTTTAACACATTTGTGTTCAGAATGGACTATACTAAGGAGGCTGTGAAGCAATTGAGGGAAGGCGATAGTAGCCTCGGGAACTTGTAATTAAAATAAGATGACCAAAGCATTAATAAAAAAAGAAGATAAGAAATTAAAAAGAAATATTTTTACATTTATAACATGGTATATAATATTTTCTAGGTGTTCACACAAAATGCAAGTTATAATTGATTGACAGTCAAATCTATTTTAAGAAGCATGCTCTGATTGGTGAGCACGTTACATTATTGGCAAATCCATCTTGCACTATCAAGAATATGAGCATTTAATTATTTGTTCAAAATGTGATTATAGAAATAGATGTAATATCCAAATGATTATACATCTACTGGATTACATCTAATGATTATACATAACATACAACTCTCATTTACAAAACATACTCAATTTTATTAGCCATTCATTAAACAATTTACCTTGGTGCCAATTATAATTAATCTCAACTTATAAATGCAACTAACCTCTGCACCGAATGCAATCCTCATCTCAATTAATTGCCTTTCTTCCCCAGATGGTACTTTTCCTTACATCATAATCTTATAATCACTGGAATATTCTTTTTGCATTTTATTTGATGCTGATCTTATTTTGATCGATGATTAGGCTATGGGAAAAGTAGAATACCTTACAAATAGGCATTGAATATGAAATCCAATTGTCCTTTAATTTGTGGGACATTAGTTGTAAGCAGTTAACAATAGTGCAAGTGTAATAATATTCAGTTCAAAAAATTTTATGTGTATTCTATAACTTCTATATTTACAGATTACAGATCACATACAAAACAAATTACATTATTTCAATAAAACAATTCACATGCAAGTATTTTTATACCTTTCCTTACATATTTACAGTATGTTCTATGTTTTCTTGTGTTTTTACTATTATAATTAACTATTATATGCATTAAAATATTTTTATTGCTTTATTAATGAAATCTAAGGTGTTAAGTTATAAAGAAAAGCTATTAACAGTTAACATTTATTTCCAACTATTAACTTATCCGTGTTATTAAATAAGGTCTGTGCAAATAAGGAGCAATTGTATAAATAATGGAAAATTACATACAAATACTAACCAACTCCTAGTTACATATTGATGCATTTTTTTAATTAACTACTTCTTATAAATTTAGTTTGATATTTAAAAGTTTAACATGAAATGAATATATTCAATACTGAGCAAAGGACAAATCCTGATTTGTTAGTTTTATTAATATTTTAGCTTATTTGTCTTTAGGCGAAAACCATTCTGTACCTAATGTCATGTACACTATTTTAATAAGTATAATACAAGTATTGCAAATAATCTTCATTCCAACAGAAAAAATATTAGGTATATAATTTGTCCCCCTTTAAATAATATTATGGCTGTATCTAAAAACAAATGTAGACATAACAGCATAACATAGAAGCTGAAGAATTAATTCTACTAGTTTTAAATAAGACAATATATTCTATGCAGCACATGTTATCATCTGATATTGCCAATAAAATTTCTTTGAGTTACAATGCAAAGAACTGATGAAGTGGTTCAAGGTGTTTAATATTCCTTATATGAATATTTAATAACATTCAATTCTTTATGCAGCTTAATGAAATAACTTTGCCAATAAATGCCTTATTTTTTTAGCCTTATTTTTAGCATATATGTGATTTGTGAAAGGACAATAATATAAAAATTATTATTTGCTAAAAATGTGCAAGAGGAAAGTATGTTATGTATTGAAGGAGGGGGATCAATATTTAATCCATTATATTAAATTGATAATAAGGGAAATTTAATGCATTGGAAGTGTTTTATAAAGAATGATGAGAAAGATAAAGAATTTCCTGAGTGATGTTAATTAATACTGTAACATAAGGTGTTATAGGAGGAACTTGCATATTTAAAAAGTGGTAATACCAAATTTAGTTCCTTTTAAACTGTGCAATTCATCGTCAACATGTATTTGCTAAAAATCTGTGTGAATACCTACATAGGTCATTAAATTATATCAATAAAGCTATTAACAATTATAATCTATTCATTGAATGAGAGATTGTTTCGAGAATATTATATTTTGACTTTGTGTTAAAAGTGATGAATCGCGTGCTTGCCTATTTCTTCGTGCAGAAGGGAAGTTCATTAGCTATCAAAAGATATCTGTTAAGATTCATTTTATCTTCTATTTAACTCCTTGTTAGTTTTTGGAAAGCAAACTAAATGATTTACAAGTCAACTTGATTGATTCTAAAAATAACTTTGCTCGGCATACTTGTTTAACAAATTTAATTAAATAAATCTATAACTACAAGTCAAGAAGTTGAATTCAATAAAAACAAAAATTGTTATTTCTCTTTTTGTGGCAAAATTTCTGCTGTATAAAATAAATTAGAACAAGAGGGAATTCAGCCAGTTTCTAAATTTATCAACAGATTTATTTGCCTTTTGTGACTACTTGGAGATTCTTTATTTCAATTAGGGTTTCATTAACTTTAATCAATAGAATCAGTGAAATATTAAAAAGGAAAATTGGGTTTTGAATTCTCTAAAGAATTGATTGAGTGCAATAAGAAATAAAGAATTTAAATTCTAAGATGTCTACCAAAAACTCAAGCTGTAAAGGTAGATACTTAGTTTTTAATATTTTTTTTTTTATGGGTTATAATAGAAAACTTTTTAATTTCATTTCTTTCATCATATTTAGTTAAAGCAGTCATAAATTTGTTTTAAAAAAAGTAGAAACATACATCAAATAGTGAATTGTGGTAATTTAAGAAATACTGCTGACAAAAATAGAGCTGAAGAATAATTCATTGATAGCAATGCACAGTTTATTCTTCTCATTAAGATCATTATATTATTCATAATTTTATTTTCATATTATTCTTTATCTTAATTTTTTTATGTGTATTGTGAATGTTAACTATGGTTAATAGGCTTTTGCAAATATTGACGTAGCGCTTAATTCAACTATGTCGATGAGAATTAGCTGCCAATTCCAGTTGATGAAATGAAGAATTAGCGGTTATTTTTAGCAGTGATATTTGACCTTTATGTTACTGGTGCACGAATTTTAATGTCAGTTGGTTCAACTCTTTGGATATATAAATTTTGATATTTTGACTCTTTGATATTTTTTGATTTTTATATACTATTAAAAAATAATTTTTATTTATTTATAGGCAAATCCTCCCTCAGTTTGATTTTATTGAAAATGTAGCATATTTGCGCTATGTAAATGAAACCAGTGTTTTTACATGTTTTGCGTCAAAGGTATTGTTCTCAATTGATTTATACATATGCTGGAAATAATCTTCTGGTTCTCAATCCTCTCCAACCTCTTGCAGCTTATTCTGAAAAGTAATTAAAAATCTATTTAGTTATTTTTTTTTTTGTTACTTGTATAGCATAATTTTAATTCATTTATATTTAAAAAACTTATGGTTACAATTGTATTTTTTAGGTTATGAGATCATTTAAAACTTGTAGAGATGATGATATGCCACCTCATATTTATAAAGTTACAATCGGCATTGAATAATTTATTAAGAACACGGAAAGATCAATCTATTACTCTCAAGGAAGGAGCGGTAGTGGGAAAACTACTTGTTTGCGACATATACTCCAATATTTGGTTGTAGTCGCTGGTTCTTCAAAGCAAGTTCTTACTGGTATTTATTTTCTTCTTTTAGAAGTTAATTTTAGTTTTTTATAGAAACCGTTTCTATGAAAGTTTGTTTTTACACTTTTTTTTTTCGTCGAGCCATATTCTATACCTGTAGAAAGGCTGAATTATATATGTATTTATATTAAAATAAATATTATTATTATTATTATATGTTATTTTAAACAGTTTGAAAGTTTTATTTATTTTATATCTTATACATACTATGAAAAATTAGAAATATATGAAAGTAATGTTTGATATTAATATAAGGAAGTTATTTTATAAAAATTATAAATGATAATGTCTGTTTAAAAATGACAATTGTTTAAATAATTATTTGATAAGTAATTAAATAAATATTTTATTCAAATGTAATTTTGAAAAATTCATACTTTAAATGGGTAATTTTTATGAATTTTTTTCAGTAAAAATATTATGTATTAAGTCTTTGCAGAAATCTTATAGAAATGTTTATAGATTTGTGAAAATATTTTATGTTTTATGGAAATAATTATGTTCAAAATTTTCGTTTGTTTAGAAGAAATATTAATAGAACTGGAGATCTTAATTTATACATTTTTTTTTTAGGTATAATGTATTTTTCTCATATATGTGTATATTGTTTATGGCTGCAATAATAACACTATTTTCTTATTTAAAATTAATTAATTTTCATGAAAAAGATTCTATTTCATTTGTATAATCTATGCTTCTTATTATTTGAATGTTCATTCAAGAGAAAAAAATTAAGCAATTTTTAATTAATTTTTTTATTAGGTGAAAAACTGAATGAAAAAAATTAAGCAATTTTTATATCTTATTGTGAAAAACTGAATGCTGTTGCTTGAAGCGTTTGGAAATTGTAGAACTGTAATGAACTCCAATGCTACTCGTTTTACTCAACTCTTTCTGTTGATATGGATCATTCTGGGCAGATAATTTCTGCGTCTGTTCAGGTGTTTATTGTTAATTTTTAATTTTTAATTTAGCAATTTGTAATCATACACATTTAAATGTACTTTCTCGTTATAATTTGAAAATACTATACTTACATTTATTGCTATCAATGATTCATACATTTCTTGCATACAGATTTTTAATATAATTAATTGGAAAGTATATTTCGAAATGTTTCAAAGAAAAGAAAAAAGAGAAAATCTAAGAAAAAGTTATTTTTAAACATTTTTAAAAATAAATGCATACTTGCATTTATAGATTTATTTTTAAGCCATTTAATATTCTCTTATATAAATTAAATCACTGACATATTCTATTTTATATAACCATTAATAATTATATTTTACTTAAATTAGTATTTTAATTATATACTAATTTCTTAATATTTCCATTTATTTATGTATTTTTCTAATATTAGATTTTATACTTTATTTAATTGTAAATGGAAATGTTTACTTTTTTTTTTCCTTTTACATACTTATCTTTTGCTAATGTAGGTAGTGCAAGATTCAAAATTCCATCATTAGAATTATCAGATTTTAAAAATTTTGTTTGTCTTTGAGTAAAATTGCTTTAATACTTCCAAATGATTTTACCATATGGTTTTATATTTTAATATTATATCTGTTTATTTTATCAATTAATCAGTATGAAAGTAGTCATTGAGTTTACTTTGTAAAATGAGTGTTTTCTGCATGCAAGTTGAGACAATTAAAATAAAATAATTTTTAATGTGGTTTTTTTTCACTTCTAATAGTAATTACAATTTAAATGTGTATCTAGGCATACATGCTCGAAAAATCAAGAGTTTGTCGTCGCCCAGAAGGAGAACCAAACTTTCATGTGTTTTATTATCTTTTAGCTGGTGCTGATTCAAATCTAAAGTAAATTTTAATTTTTAAATTGGTATTTTCTTTTTATAATTTAATCTATATTGTGCATATTTTAAATATTGGTAATATTATTTTACAGGAAGGAATTGCATTTTGAAAATCTGCAAGATCCTAATTTATTTATGACTCCCTTACATAAAGTAAGTTTATAATCTATATTTAGTTATTAACAATGCTATTTTATTTTATACTTATCTGTTAGTTTTTTATAATTTGATTTTAATGATTAATGCAATATAAAATGTATTTTATATGAATATTTTCTTCTTTAAAAGATCTGTTATATGAACATGGATGTACTTGATTCTATTTGTTTATGATTACTGAGTACCAATAGTTTATTAAAATAATTTTGAACTTTTATTAATTGTATAATAATGTATATTGTTATTGCTGATATTTACATTAAAAAATTATATTCCTTATATACATTAAAAGAAATATACATTTTTTTTTTCTTAATATACTGTTAATGAACTAGTTCATTGATATTTGTATCTTTTAAACTTGTTTTCAATATTTTGTATTATTGGCACTTAGTTATTAGGCTACTAGATAAATTAAACTGTATTTTATTATGTCATTAATATTAAGAATTCGTTATATTTCTGTGAAATAAGGTTTTTTATATTACTGCATTGATTTACAACTTTAATTTCTGAAATTCTGCTACAAATTATTTCATAATCAAAAACAGAAGTTACTTATGATACTATGAAAAGCTGTCAACTTAGTCTGCTTTACAAAGGGAGAACTTTTAAAAAAAATGATCAATTTCAATATTTATAAATACAGAAAATTATAACATTATAAACACATTAAAATATATGTTTCATATACATATAAAATATGCATATTTGTATATATATAAAATTACATTTTTTTAAATATAATTAAGGATGAAGATCAACGACGTGCTTGTTTATCTTGGGATAATATCTATGCTGCTTTCCAAACTTTGGGAATTCAAGAAAATGAGTCAAAGGCTATCTGGTATGTTTTAGGTGCAATATATCATTTAGGAGTTTCAAGTGCATGTAAAGGTATGTAATTTTTGTAATTATATTTTTTTTTATGATTTAATAATTATTTCTTCTAATTTGTATTATTATTAAATTTAGGTAGTAATGGACGCTTACAGTTCTTAAGACCTCAAAGTGCACAGAAGGCTGCTTCATTATTGGGTTGCTCAGTGGAAGACCTTGCAAAATCTATTTTTGCTTCAGATCACAGTGGAACCATTTCGGGAAAGATTTCTCGGGCATGTACAATTAATATGCCATTAAAAAAATTTAATATTTTTAATATTAGAAATGACTTCCTAAATTTAAAAAATATGAAATTAACAATTTCTTTATTTATATAAAAACTTTTCATATTTATAAATTCATGATACATTAGAAATTGTAAATATCATTAGGAATGTATCAGAAAATAAGGTATTTCAATTGCAAATTCATAATAAATTTTTAATATCAATTTTAATATTTTTAAACATTCCAGAATTCTGGAATGTTTAAATATTTACAAATAGATTATTCATTTGTGATTGAAACACTGATAGATTTACAGGAAACTAGAGATTTATCCTGGTATTGCCCTGCTACAGAAAATAAACCTTTTTAGTTTCTACTAACTCTCGTCATCAAAGATCAAGTCGAAGAAATAAATTAGTAAATATATAATAATAATAGTAATAACTTCTTGAGAATTTCTATATAAAATTATCTGATGAAATTTAAAGCAATGCACTTTAAAAACATTTTCTCAATGTCTAATGCAAAATACAAATAGATGCAAGTGATAGTACCATCAGAAGGAAGTATCACATTGGGCAAATGGAAAGAATCGGGTGGAAAGCACAAAAAGAATGAATCACAATGTGAAATAAAGAATTATGTCATACCAGTTTCCATTCATATCTCTTTTGTATTGTTAAAATAATAATTGTCAGCATCTTGTGACATAAATAATAATAATAATAATAATTTTAAAAAAAAATGTTTTTATACAGTTAAAAATAACGTTTTTGTTTTTTGGCCACACTAGATAAAAATATAATAACACAGAGAAAGGAATTAAACTTCTAAATATTATGTTTTTCTGAGAAATAGAGATTGTTAAATTTAATGTCATCAATATGTGAGGCATGAGTTTTAATTGATTTATTAAATGGAATTTTCAGTAAATCTTGTTTCGAAGATTTATTCAAAATTCTGTTATCTTTGGTTTTATTTCTTTTATTTAATTTTAGTTTTTGTTAATAATTATTGGGATTGTTTTATCAATTTTTTTTTATTGGAATTATTATTGGATTGCTTTATGAAATAACTATATGTTCGTACTTTACAAATATAATATTCAAAACTATCACTTCTTTAAAAAATATTTGGTGGTATAGTCTGATCACTGTCACTGGGAAGTTGGAAAGCAGCCAAGTCAGATGAATACAAAAAAGCACAGTCTAAGGAGAGAAATGTCATTTAGGAGGGATTTTAATTGCAATAAATTTTAGATGATGCTGTGAAAAGAAAAGTAGATGGAAAGAATCCTACATTCTGGTACTTTTTCGTTCAAAGCAGCTTTACCCACATTTATCTGATTAGCACCCTTAACAAGCAATTGTATTTATCTCCGCCATTAAACAAGATGTGTACCATTCCATATGATTATAATGATACAATATTGCAGACTATATCAATAATTTTTTAAAATAACTATTATCTATCAAGGGCCTGAATGGCCGAATGGCTATCGCTCTGCCGCTTGGTACCACAGGTTTCGGGTTCGACTCAGGAGGTGCCATGGGTGTTTGTAGTGGTTTGGAATCCACTTTAAACTGTAGGTCACAGGCTAACATGACTGTAGAGCGTTGGGCATAGGACTGACAATTCTCCCTCATAAAAAAAAAAAAAGACATGTTTGAAATCTGCCAGTAGGCAGACTGCCTTAACTCACTATGGGGCTGTTGCGTCAATCATGATGATGATTATCTCTCAAACTTAAATTTAATTTTTATGTGTTATACTTATTTATATATATTTGAAAATTGTATAATATATACTGTACTAAAATTTTAATTAAAAATGTTTTCTAGGTCTTCTGATGGTACTGTTGAAGCCATTGAATGTTTGCAATCAATGGTTACTGGTCTCTATACTGAAGTTTTCAGTGCCGTCATTTATCTTGTTAATAGGTGAGGGTTTTTTTGTCTTAACTAAATGCTAGTGGTACAAAAAATAATGGTAATACATAGTAATACATTTTGCAATAATAAATTTTATTGATTTTGAAATTTTTTATGAAATTAAGTTGAAAAAATCATTTATGTATTTAAATGAAAGATATTAAAATTATTGATCTAATACTATCTATATTTGGCATATATATTCAGAATTAATTTATAGTGATTCATTGATATTTTAAACAAAGTTACAATTAAATGTATTAAATAAATTATTTTTGTTCAAAAAAAAAGAAGTCTAATATTCATATTTTATTTTAATTTACTATTAAAGTTCATTGTTTCTATGTAGAATAAAATTTTGTAATGAAATAAAATATCTAATGTATGAAATAATTAAAAAAAAAAAAAAAAGATTTTTAAGAATGTGTTTTTATAAGTATTGCTGTTATGTAATCAGAAGAATTCCTGATAAAATCTTTTGATGATCATATATATTCAATATCAGCACTAAATACACATACACACATGCATGTGTTTTTAAATTTTCAAGATACAAATATTTCTTTTCCTCTTCTTCTTTTGCTTGCATTAGAGCCATAAATGGAAGTGGTCGCAGTATGGCATCCATTCACATATTAGATGGCCCTGGCTTTCAAAATCCGGCAACGTGTGGTCGCATAATGGGAGCATCATTGGAAGATTTGTGTCATAACTACTGTCAGGAAAGACTGCAATCGTATTTTCATGATTCCACATTTTTAACTCAACAAGAAAGATATGTACAGGTAATGATTTTAATCAAAATTTGTTTATGAAATATGGTTTATTTTAATTAAAAATAGTCACATATGACATGCACATCACATTTGATCCTTTTCTTTATATGAATTTGAATGTAAACTATAAGATATATGGCAATCAATTTTTTTCAAAGATAGTTGCAAATAAAAACAGAAATGTAAACATTGTAAAGTTCTTAAGAAATAAGTTGTTTCAAATCGGACAAAGAATTTTGATTTAATTTGTAAAATATAGTATAAAGAAATTTTAATGTGTTTTATTGTAAGATATAAAACATATATATATTTTGATTATAGAAAATATTGAATGGAATAAAGAAGAGTTTCATATAGCAAGCCCTGCTCCCTTGATTTGATGTGATGGACCATACACTCAACAAGGAGCTGTGAGGGCATCAACAGCTGATTTGAGAGATGTTGGGAAGCGTGGGCTTTTGTGGTTGCTGGATGAAGAATCATTGTTTCCTGGTGCTAGTGAAAAGACATTTTTGGACAAGCTATTCACAAACTATTCAGGGAAAGGTAGGACTTGGAAAATATTACTTTTTTAGGTATATTGTCTTGAAAACATATTCTTGGTGATCACAAAATCAATCCATTATTAGTTAAAACCAGGGTTGGGGTGTCAGTCAAAAATTTCTGACTCCAGACTTAGATTTTTTAACACTAACTCCTAACTGTTTTTTGTAATTTTGTCTATTATGATCTTTACTTATACATTGAGATGAATTTGTCAAATAAATTCAATGACTTTTATTAAACTTGTGTATTTATAAAAAATAGTTTTTTTTTTTTTTCCCTTACATATTAGTCATATTTCTTATAGTCATATTTATTCATAATCATATTTCTTACTTACTTTCTTTAGTATATTTTAAAATTTTAAAAGTGTAGTATTTGCACTTACTTAGAAGACATTCTTATGCTCTAAGTTTGCTTACAAAAGGGGAAAAATACTTTCATTATTGATTCAAGATAGCTATATATATATATATATATATATATATGATTTGATGCATTACAAATAGCCGAGAAAATTCTCTCAACACTTACTTGGTATGCATTAAGTTAGTCCCTGTTTTTATTATTGAAGGATACAATTGAATTGTCTCCTGAACTTTTAATTTTGAGATTATATGCTAAAATTTTAAAAGATAATTTTTTTTTTATAGTAGAATTAGGCGTTTGATTTTTATACTGATTCTGATTTTCTACCATTGATTAAAACATTGAAGAATTAAGACAAGGAGAAAATGTGCATGTACACACATCAAATACTTTATTTTAGTTGGAAGTAAAATCCAGAGCATAGCATTTTTACATTTAAAATTTATGCACTTAAAGTTCTAAAACAAATAATAAGAAAGTACTATAAAGAGATAATAAGAAAGCAAACATGAAAATAGTAGATAAAATTTTTTAATTATGAGTTATAAATGTAGATTATTATGTTCAGTTTCTAATTTTTATCCTAAACATTGAGGCCAACCTCTAGTCATAGCAATATATTTTTGTAGCATATTTCAAAATGCAAATTTATTTCAGAACTGTGGCATTCCTTTAAATTTTTTATCTGTAGTTCTATTGCTATTTGTAAAATTTTTAATAAGATGAATATAGGTAGGTAGGTTGGGTATTTTGTAGGGGGAATAAGTAAGTAATTATAATTGGATGAATATAGGTATTTTGTAGAGGGGGAAATAAGTAAGCTAGATAAATTTTACATAGAAGCATGTATCAATTTCTAATTCTAAAATTAAAAGTATTAAGCTTTTATTTTAATCTAATTAAGCAGTGCATTTTTAATTTATTTCAAATTTGCTATTTTTTTTTAATTTTTAAAAAATATTTAAATTTGATTAATGTTATCTTGTATTTTCATTCCAGATTATCAGCAACTAATTCGAAAAGGTCCCTATAACCATCAGTTTACCATTCAGCATTTTCATGGTACCAATCCTGTTGTTTATTCAGTATCAGGTTGGTTGAGAAATTCTAGAGAACATCCCGCTGCGAGACAAGTAATCTTTCTTTTACAAGAATCTCAAAAGTAAGTTTTGTTAATGTTTTGTCTTGCATCAAAGGCAAAATCTATTGTTAATGTAAATAAATCTTTTTATTTTAGCTTCTTTAACTGACTGAATAACTAAATATTTTTTTAATTAACAAAAATGTCTATATTTTATGCACTAGAAGTAACAAGTTTTATTTTGTTATATTTTGTAGGGGGTGGGTGGAATCTGATCTCTTATAATTATTATTTGCCTTATTCATTTTTCCATAATTAGTTCATTTTAAAATATTAATTAGTTGATTTTAAAATATTTATTTGGATAAATTTGTTTTGACAATGTTGAATCATTACTTTTTCAAGAAAATATAATTTTGTCAATGTTTAATAAAATAATATTCTCATGAAAATTTAAAATGGAAAAATTAAAAATTCTACTTATCGATTATTATCACTAATTATTATTTAAGAACAGCTTTTTGAGTTTTGATAATAGCTTTTTTTTTTTTACTCTGTCTTCTGTTATACTACTATAATTGAATTTTTAATATTATTTAAACCTTTAAAAGAAATATATATGTGTGTATATATATATATATATATATATAAAATATTGAATTTATTAAAAACTATTAGCAAATAATACATTTTGTCTATGTTTTACAATATTTAATTTATGCAGTATTGAAATTTGTCTTATATTTGCAGGAATGTATAAATCAACTTTTTCATCTTCCCGTGGAGTTTATGGGACATCAGGTAGCAACTCCTTGCATATAGATGGTGGATCAACTTTGAGACGAAGTTCCAGCATGCGCAGAGCCCAAGGAGTAACTGCTGCTGGCATGAAAAGACGATCATTTCCTCTTCAAGTTAAATATATTATGGTAAGTGATATACAGATTTGCATTCTTTCATTTTTTTTTAGTAATTGAAAATCGGACTAATTTATTGCGTGATAGTTTTAAATGAAAGATAAATTAAGATAAAATTTTTTATTGACTTTATTTGTGATAAACATTTTTAAAAAAAAATTATTTTTGAATCTGTTTTTATGAATATAGAATCAAAATTAGTAGAATAAATTAACAGAAGTATTGAAATTACACTTAAAAAAAAAATAAGGAAATTTTACTGCTCATTGATATTGTATCTGTTGCTATTATTTGTGTTAGGGATGTCATTTTCTTATTTATTTTGATTTTCTGTAAGAAAATTAATGTGTATTTAATTACTAAACATGAAAAAAGGATTTTGGTTTAGATTAATTAACTTAATCAAAATTTTTTATTGTTAAAAGAGTATTCAGTTCAATTCAAACTAATCATCTAAAATTTATATAAAAAATAATAAAAAAAATTTTAAAAATAAATTAGTATATATTTTGTGGGTTTTTATTAGTAAATAAAAATTCTATATTAATCAAACAATTAAAGAACTAAGTTCAAAGTGGAGAAAATTGAAAACCTCAATTCTGTAAAATATTATTTTGTATTTAGCTAATAGAAAAATAAAATTATATTATGAAAAAAAAATCCAATGTGTTGAAGGAAAACAAAAAAAGACTTCTATAATGATATGGATTTTTAACTTTATTAAATGGTTACCTAAATAAAGAGAAAGGAAATGACAGTTTTTGTATTAAAAATATTTGAAAGAAAATTTTTAAGTGAGAATGTAAAATTTCAAAGAAAATGTAGCAGTATTAGAATTTTAGTAGCATCATTTTCACAGTTGACTTTAAAAAAATTTCAATGGATCTTGATAATTTTTTAAACCTTTTTATTAGGAATTATGTTGTTAATTGTAACTGGAGTAGTTTGTATTGTGTATTACCTTATTTGTTGCATATTCTTAGTGATGAGTTAATTTTCACAAAATTTATTTCATAATTTTCTGTTTTGGGTTGCTTTGGATAGGATGTTCTGGTAGATCTGTTAAAGCGTACAAATACACAGTTTGTTCAAT
Source organism: Caerostris extrusa (assembly GCA_021605095.1). Classification (NCBI taxonomy): domain Eukaryota; kingdom Metazoa; phylum Arthropoda; class Arachnida; order Araneae; family Araneidae; genus Caerostris; species Caerostris extrusa. Next base: position 27,288 of record BPLR01018967.1, read on the forward strand.
GTTTCCTGCCCAGGCATAATGCTGGCTTGAGTGATGGTCATCTTTCTCCTCTCACAAGTAAAATTCCAAGAGCAGAGGAAATTCTTAACATTCCACTTTTGAGATCTCAAGTACGAGGTTTTCAGGTTTTAGATACTGTGCGAGTTCATAAACAAGGTTGGTATTGGTAATTTATTGTGCAATATTTAGTCACATTTTTTTTTTTTTTTTTTTTTTTTATTTTAAAATATGATGGTATTCAAAAGTTATATGCACCCTTATACAAATGAAAAGTGTTAATATTAATCGCATCTAAAATTTAAAAAAAAATTACAATAAATATATATGAATATATATTATTATAAATATATATAAAATTGTTCATCAATAAATATATATGAAAATTAATAGAAAGGTGTAATACTCTTTAAATAAAAAGTATTTTAAAATTATGCTAAGAATTATAAACTCAAAACAGCATTTATCAATTTTATATATTATTTTTAGAATTATTAAAAAAATTAATATGTTAAATTTGAAACATTCAAAATTTCAAATTTAATTTCTACAAATTAAGGTCTTTAAGGATCTTTTAAATGGAAGATTCATAATGTGATAGTTTTTGATATTTTAATTATTATTTTTTAAGAGAAAGGTACTGAAATATGCAAGCTCTAATTTAGAATAGATTTTGTGAAATATACTTAAATTAACTTTTATTTATTTTTTTTTATTATTATTATATATATATATATATTTGTATTTAGGATTTCCGGAGAATTTAATGTATTCTGAATTCAGACGTCGATTTGAAATATTAGCTGCAATTGAACATAGAGTGGCTTCTCCAGTTTATGATGAAAGGCAGGCTGTGGAACACTTGTTAGAACACATAGATATTGATAAGGCAACATATCGATTGGGTTTAAGTCAGGTATATTTCTTTTGAATGTTATTTTCGTAACTATTATTATTTGTAAGCTACAAAAGCAATGCAAGTTTTATAAAGAAATATAATTTCAAAAATATGAAAATATTTTCGTGCAATTCCGTTTTATATTGCTTTCTTAACATATTTTTTGCCAATTTTATCAAATAAATGTAAAGGTAATTTCTTTAATAAAAGAAAAGTTTTATTTTTTGTGCAAAAGATATCAGGTTTGATTCTTTGAAGCAAAATAATGCATAAGTATTTTCTATTAATAATAATCCATTTAATCAATTTTATTTTTAATCGAAAAAATATTTAATTGCTAAGTGCATTTCAAGTTTTTCATAAGTGAACTTTTTCTCCTGCAGATTTTCTTCCGATCTGGAACATTAGCTTTATTGGAATCACAGAGAGATCAAAAGTTAAATGGTGTTATTGCATCATTCCAATCTCATTGTCGGGGCTACCTGGCTAGATCAGCTATAAACAAGCGTAAAGTAAGTTATACCCAGCAATACAACATGCTTTGCTTTAAAAAAACAAAAACAATTTTTTTTTTTTTTTACCAATATAATTTTATTAAAAACTAGTATTTCTAATTATAGTAAAATTTATTGTATCAAAAAGTTTTTGGAAAATATTTTCTATTTTTACCTTTAGATTAAAATTTGATTTTTCTTTAACAATTTTTAAGATATTATTTAAAATTTTTTTTTTCTATATCCAAAATATTAGTGCATTGTACATATTTACTAGAAGCTGAATTAATTAAATCAAAAATTTTTTTTTCTTTATATTATCAGTTTAAACATTAAATTAGACATTAAATAATTCCAAAACAAATAATTTTTAATTTCTTATTTGCAATATTATCAATTATTATATTATCAGCATATTATTATTAGATAATTATCAGTGTTACCTTTTTTTTTTTTTTTTTTTTTTACAAATGTTGCACAATAAACTTGTCTTTCATCATTACTTAATGTACATAATTTGCAACAAAATATATATTTGGAATTCAATGAAGAATTTATCGCAGCAGATATTGAGGGAGAAATTTGACATCTACTCTGTACTTTCCTGATATATTTTCTTAATTCTTTTGAAGATATATCGTCAGTGTACGAAAAGTAATGATGTAAGAAAGTAATAAAGTGTAAAGTTCAGTATTTCTCGCATCGCTCCAAAATTCATTTTGACTTGTAAAATTGAGTGCAATTTCTAATGCTATTGTCATTTTGATTATTTTTAAAATGAAGTATCCTTTTATATTTAAAATAATTTTTAAGTAATAGATATCAGCCAGAATTTGGAGAATTCCATTGCTTACATACAACTTTCAAATATAACTGTCATTTTACTTTTGATTTCATAAGTTTACATATTTTTTTTTCTTTTAATTTTTACTAATTTTTTATCAAGTCTTTACAGCACAATGACATCATAATATAAGATAGGCTCACAGCGAGTGGGAATATTTTGGCTTTGTGCCATCTTTCTCAAACTATAATATTCTTTTTATCAATATTTGTGAGACTTGTTGATGAATTATCAGCTAGTTCCAAAATTACACTTACATAAAGTTATAGCTTTTTCAATCTATTTTTGATGTTTTCATATAAAAATAAATGACTACTTGGGTCAAATGAAATAGAACAATAAAATAGCAGCAACTTGAAAACTATATTAGAAATTAAAAATGACAGGAAATCCTTTTGAAAGAATGAATGCATGTTAATATATATCCGATATTGTATAATTCTATACATTTATCTTTGTACACTAATTTTTTTTTTATAAAGAAATAAACACTTTGAGAAATGTAATTAAAAATCTATACCATAAATCTAAAATCTTAAAAAATAAATAGTGAAATAACAACTAGGTTTGTATGTGTGTGCATATTATTATTGAATAACACTTATTCAACAATAATATGAATTCATGCATACAAACTTAGTACATTTTCTGAAATTTTTTTAAAACTACAAAATATACACTCAAGAGCCAAAACATTATGACCACCCCTACATTTTGCAATGAACTCGCCTGGATGACGTGGAAGGCATGTGATCAGATGGAAGTAGTATTTAACTAGTATTAATCCATGGCAAGGCGGGCTGAAGCTGTGTTGCACGCCAAAGGTGGGCCAACTCGTTATTGACAGGTGGTCATAATGTTTTGGCTCTTGAGTGTATATTTTCATTGCCATTGTAATTTGGTTTGTCAGCCATGCTATTTATTCAGCAGAATTTTTTAACATTAATGTTTTTTTTTTTTTATTTGCAATTTTAATTTAATTGGTAAGGTTTGGTTTTCTGGTCATTGATTATGAATTTTTTTCTTAAAGGTTCAAGATTTGGCTATACGCTGCATTCAAAGAAATGTGAGAAAATTTCTTGCCATTCGAAGTTGGCCCTGGTGGCGTTTATATGTGAAAGTTTTACCTTTGTTAGATGTTCATCGAACTGAAGAAGACTTGAGATTAAAAACTGTAAGTTCTTTTATTTCAACTAAATTTTTTAATATCACTCAAAGTATAACTATTTATGTATATATATTTTCATGTTACTAATAATCTTATCTTTGATATATATAAAAAAAAAAAAAAAAAATTATGAAAATATATATTTAAAATATATAATGTATATAAATTGTTTTGTCTATGTATATATATATATATATATATGTATGTATGTATGTATGTATGTATATGTATGTATGTATGTATATGTATGTATGTATGTATATGTATGTATGTATGTGTATGTATGTAAATATATATATGTATGTATATACACTGAAGTGACAAAAGTCATGGGATACCTCTTAATATCGTGTCGGCCCTCCCTTTCGCCCAGCAAAGTGCAACAACTCGACGTGGCCTGGACTCAACAAGTCGTTGGAAGTCTTCTGCAGGAATATTGAGCCATGCTGTCTCGATAGACGTCCATAATTGTGAAAGCGTTGATGGTACAGGATTTTGGGCACGAACAGACCTCTCGATGATGTCCCATAAATGCTCGATGGGATTCATGTCGGGCGATGTAGGTGGCCAGATCATTCGTTGGAATTGTCCAGAATGTTCTTCAAACCAATCGCGAACAGTTGTGGCCCGGTGACATGGCGCATTGTCATCCATAAAAATCCCATCGTGATTTGGGTACATGAAGTCCATGAATGGCTGCAAGTGATCTCCAAGTAGCTGAACATAAGCATTTCCAGTCAATGTTCGGTCCAGTCGCACCAGAGGACCAAGTCCATGCCATGAAAAAACAGCCCACACCATTACGGAGCCACCACCAGCTTGAACAGTGCCTTGCTGACAGTTTGGGTCCATGGCTTCATGGGGTCTGCGCCACACTCGAACCCTACCATCAGCTCTTACCAACTGAAATCGTGACTCATCGGACCAGGCCACGGTTTTCCATTCATCTAGGGACCAACCGGTATGCTCACGTGCCCACGAGAGTCGCTGCAGCGATGTCGTTCTGTCAGTAAAGGCACTCGAGTCGGTCTTCTGCTGGAATAGCACAAGAAAGTCAAATTTCTCCGCACAGTTCTAACAGACAAGTCCCTTGTACGTCCCACATTGATTTCTGCGGTTATTTGACGCAGTGTTGCTTGTCTGTTAGAATTTATGACTCTTTGCAGACGTCGCCGGTCTCGGTCGTTAAGTGCAGGCGGTCGACCACTGCGCTGTCCATGGTGGGATGTTATGCCTGAAATTTCATACTCTCGGCACACTCTTGACACAGTGGATCTGGGAATGTTGAATTCCCTAACGATTTCCGAAATGGCATGACCCATGCGTCTAGCTCCAACTAACATTCCGCGTTCAAAGTCTGTTAATTCCCGTCGTGCGGTCATCATCACGTCAAAACCTCTTCACACGAATAACTTGAACAGAAATGAAAGCACTGTGAAAGCACTGCGCATTTATACCTGTTCTACGCGATGCTACTGCCATCTGAAAATTTGCATATTGCTATCCCATGACTTTTGTCACTTCAGTGTATATGTATGTATGTATGTGTATATGATGTATGTATGTATATGTATATATGTATGTATGTATATGTATATGTGTATGTATGTATATGTATGTATGTATATATGTATGTATGTATATATATACGTGTGTATATATAATAGACAAAACAATTTATTAATTACATATTTTAAATATATATATGCATAAATTTTCTGTTTTATATGTACTAGTGTATATATATATACTGGTATATAATCTGTATATAAGTTTGTCGTTTGGACTATTCTTTGTTCCATAATATGCGTCAATTATAATGATTTTTCTATACAAAGGGAATTTTCTTATGTACTATAGATAACTAAATATTTCATTTGAAAATAAAAGGAGAATCTTCTGTGACTTATAAATTACAATATTTATGATGTATCCAATTCTAATGTCTTTTAATTATTTAGTATGGGATGTTATTAGTTTCAATAAATGCATTGTTTCTTATTTAATTATTTTGAATGTTGGTTGCTTAAATTAAATGTTAAAAGAAATTGAGTAGAATTGACTGCTTTTCATATTTTAAATTTTGTGTTCATAACAGTTTTATTATTTTCACATTTTTTTAAATTACATTTATTTATTTTCTTTGAGTATTAAATTTTCATTTTCAAAAATAATTCCTCCATTTTTATCATTTAAATACAATTTGGTTTCAAATTATTTGAATACTAATCTGTATAATATTTTAAGTGATTTTTAAAAATTATTGGTATTCTTTCTATATAGGAAGAGCTAGAACTCTTAAAAGGAAAATTAGATAAAATAGAGAAAGAAAGAAATGAGTTAAAATTGGTGAATGACAAGTTAGAAGCCAAGGTAATTATCAGTTCTCTTGTCGTTTTTTAAGTAAAAATACATATTAGCTCTTGATAATTGAAATTTCAAAGTAACTGTAAGAAAATCAATGAAGAAATTTTGATATATTATTAAATTTGGTATTTTAACATTAAGAGTTGAAATAAGAAAAAATGTATAATTATATAGTTAGAAGAGTACATTTTCAGGTTATTTGAAAATTAATAAGTGATTTAATCTTCAATGAAAAGGAATGTATTTTTTTTTTCATATGGAAGTATTTGAATTATATTTTTTTATGATATAAATTTATTAAATTGCTTTTTAAAATAATGCTTTATTGCTAACAATTTTTCTGTAATATATGATAATAAAAGAACTAAATTATGTAATGAGATATCTTGGTAAAGATATTTCTGTGCTATGCCTATATGAAACTGGCTTCTGTAGATTTATTATATACATACTTGAATATATGGTGATCTCATTGTAATGTACCATAATGTGCAGATTAGCAATCTTATTTATTAGTAATCTTTTTATCCAATATTTGTCCAGCAATTTAGAACAATAATATAAAAAATACTGATGCAATAAAATATTACTGTTTTAATTAGGTTAAAAATATGTATTAACATGAATTGGATTATGAACAATGATAACAATAAAAATACTTCTAATTCATAAAAAATCAGTCAAATAATCTTTTAGCGTATATATTTTGTTAAACTTTTGGAAGGATTAATGCTGGTATTGATAATAATGCATTGAAATCATTAAAATATTACTTCATTATAAATAGATGAAAAGGAAACATAAATAGCATTTATAGATAGCAGACCTGATAGCAATTACAGATTAAAAAAATGAAGTAAAAATTTTAATTTGCTTTTTGCTCTAATTTTCATTTATTTTTTAAAAATTAATTTTTGAAATTTATTTTCCTTGTTCTGTTCTGTTTCTGTTTTTTAGTGAATACTTTCTCATGAACTTTTTTTGTCCTATAATCTGCTTTTGAAAGGTACTTTTACTTAATTTGCTGTGACTAACACTTTAACAATTATTTGTTCCTTTTTTATGCCTAATCTTAGGGAATAGAAATTATTGTGGCACCTATAAAAACTTTTTACTTGTACAATTTTTCTTATATATTTTTTTCTATAAATCTTCCTTCTCTACAACATAAAAAAGTAAATGAAGTTTGGCCTTTGATTCATGCAATTAAACAGTTATTATGTTTTAAAATATTTTGCATGTTTAACATTAAAAACAGGCATGATTATTATTTTATCCTCTATATATTTAATAAATTATCTACATTTTATTAAATTAATTGATTTTGGTTTCATCTAACACAGCTTTTTTACAACTGCTTTAGATTTTACAAAATTTTGATTTAGATTTTAAAGAGTGGAATTAAATTATTTCAATAAAATCTTTGATTATTTTATTACAATTACTCCCATTTAAGTTTATTTTAAGAATTCCTCTGTTAAAATTGAAAACTGTAAATGATCTGCTTATACAGATCTTCATTAAACATATTTAATTTCTGTTCAAAATTATGTTTCCAAAATACTGAAAGCAATGTTCCTTGAAAAGAAGAAAGGCTTTATTCGAAAAGCCTTTCCTTTTTTTCAAGTTAGCTTGAAACAAAAAGTTGTATTTTTTATTTTTATGATAAAAAGTCACACGAGCTCATATATAAAACAGTCGAGAGTTTATTTCTGAATTTTTTTTTATATGTTTGTTGTATAAATTTTTATTTTAGAGAATAAAAAAAAAAAATTATCATTGGTTTAACTGTTCTTATTGTGTTCTTTTTTTTTTATGTCCTGAATATGAATTAATCAGATAAGTAAATGATCATGAGAGTATAAAATGAGAAAAAGTATATTTTTGGAATAATATGATACATTCAAATTTTTTTATTATATAGACCTATTCTTATGTTTTCTGAATAATTGAAGTAATATTGCTGTATTAATTACAACACAGTTATATTATTTAATTATTCGTTTGTATATTATAATTAAATCTTTTATGCTCTTTAAAAATTGTTTATTATGTATTTTTAAAAATATTATGTAGGGTTTATCATTGTTATTCAGAATGGAATTGGGTGTTTTGTAGACAATCTTTATGAAAAACGAAAAAAACCCCCCAAAAAAGATATATAAGCTCTTCAAAGTTTGTATCAGTGTCAGAATTTTCAAATAATTTGTCAAATTCATGTTCATTTACTACATCCCAATCACTTTCAATACTTTCTGCACTAGAATTTATGTTCACTTCATACACATAATCGTCCTGTTTAGCTTATATTCTGTTTTGAATTTTGGGTAAATATTTGAAGAAAAAAACAATCTCTTAGCTTATATTCGGGAATATAAGCCAACACCTTCCAATGCTTGCTGAGGATTAAAATCAGAAGATGAAATAAGTGGATGAGCTGATCCTATTTGTTATAGATTAGCAAATTTACCCTAATGGACATATGATCTGTGAAACTATGCTTTATTAAATCAAATAGGAAAAATTAGTTTCATAGAAAAAATTAAACTTTTAGAGGAATCTATGGGTATAAATTATTTTCTTTACAAGGTTGTCTAAAAGCCAAAATTAAAAGCTTCATAATGTCATAAACTATATTTTGGTATCACTACAATAACATTCAATGGAATCAACTTTAAGATTGTGTCCTACAGTTTTTAAGGCATCTGTCGTTTAAACTAATAGTATTCAAACGTATCTTAGTGAATAAAAACAGGACAATATTTAGATTATAAGAGAACTTTTACTTACATATAAATATAAATTTAGTGTAATAATTTCTTAAATTTTTTATTGGCTAAACGTTTAAAAAAATATTTACAATAGAAAATATTGTAGTATTTAAAAATGATGAAATTTTTTTTCATGTGCTTTAAAAAGACATGTTCGGCGATAGAAATAACAGGTGGGCTGAAAAGTTCGCAGGCTGACACATACATGGCGCTACTAATATTAAATCCATATGATTTTTAGTTAGTCCTAGCCTTCAAAAGACACGTGTATAAATTTGACAGCTGTTGCACTATTAGTATGTGAGTTGTAGCATTTTTAGAGAAGCAACTTTTGTTAGTTTGAAAAAGATGGATAAAAAGAATTTCGTGTGTTAATAAAGCATTGCTTTTTGGCCAAAAAATACTATTGAAGCCCAAGGCTTGGCTTGATAAACATTATTCGACTTTGCACCAGGAAAATCAACCGCGGAGAAGTAGTTTGCTAAATTTAAACGAGGCGAAATGAGCACCGAAGACGATGCACGCAGTGGACGCCCCAAAGAGGCTGTTACCGACGAAAACATCAAAAAGTCCACAAAATAATTTCTGATAACCATAAAAGTGAAGTTGATTGAGATAGCTGAGACCCTAAAAGATATCAACGGGGAAACATGTCGTGAATGAATATTTGGATATGCGAAAGCTCTGTTCAAAGTGGGTGTCGCGCGAGCTCACAATCGACCAAAAATAACAACGAATTGATGATTCTAAGCAGTGTTTAGAGCTGTTCAATCGTAATAAACCCGAATTTTTGCTTCGATATGTGAATGAAAGCAAGTATGTAGTCTTTCTTTCAATGTAATATTTTATGATTAAATTTTGCTTTTATTATAAACTTCGATTTTGATCAAAAAATGTTGCTGAATTTCTGAGGGAAACATTTTAAAATAGTAAAGTAGTTTAGCCACGCTTATTTTTATAAATGCTAAAAAATAAATTTAGATTGATTTTAACTTAATTTTTTAAGTTATGTAAAAAATCTTTCATTAAATATACAAACATGATTAGAAAGGAGTAAGTTAATTAGTGCTTTTGTAAAAATCAATTAAAATTTTATTTTAAAAAATCAGAAATTAATTTATAGTATCGCAGTATATTATTGGAATATATATATATATATTTAAATCAAATACTTCGTTTTCACAGAATGTAAGTGATGAGAATAACAGTTACATTTTTAGATTTATACTGAACTTGTTATAATCCTGATCAAATAGAAAAAAAAAAAAAAAAATGACGCATAAGTAAAATACGGACAATCGTCGCGCCAAACTTGTGGAGTTAATTTGCATTAGTCTTTGCATGAATTATTTGTTTTCGGTCACAGTTAAGAGCTCGCTTGCTATGTTAAGCAGACTCATAAATCTCCTTTTTCGATTAAGTACCAACAGATTTATTGTTATTACAACTGAGCCTTTTTTGGGTGCAACTTTTTATTCAAAACAAAAACGAAACATAGCTTTGTTAGAAGTAGCAGTTCTTGAGATTCGGGGTTTGACGTAAGTGTCGCGTGCGTGAAGAGGACTGCTGCTTTTTCCTTCGAAACACTTTGGCCTTGAAACAGTCGTCTGAGTTTGTTATTAGAACTCTGTCAGATAAAATGATGCTCAACAAATGTATTTATTATTATTTTTAGTTTCAAAAGTTTGTAAATTTATCACGGATGTTTTTTTTTTTTTTTTAAATGAACATATTTTAAAAGTTTTATCTATTGTAGAATGTAAAACTAATGAAAAAATTATCATTTCCTGGGCCCGATATGCAGGTTATCCATAAAATTTAGAATTTAATGTAAGAAAACTCATAGCAGCAATCTTAAAAAAATAAAACAAATATAGAATTCCAAACTTTTTTTTTTTTTTTTTTTACTTGAGTAATCTCGTTTTCACTTTGAAATAAAATTGTCTTAGCTTTCACCAGACAATCATTTAGAACAATTTTGTATTATTAATTTAATATTTTGCCCGTGACAAATTTAAATAAATATGATGTAAAAAAAAAAAAAAAAAATCCTGTGGGGAAAATGGAAAGTGGTTAAGGACATGGTAAACCCCGCTCTCCAAAACAATATTCATTATTGTATGGGTAATAATTTATATTTACCCTTTCTGTATAAAATGTTAGATTTTTTTGTTTTAATGGGGCTATTAAAAAGCGCATTTACCGTAAATACTGAAAGGGACTCCCACATTTCTGAACTAGAGTTCCGAAAATTTCATTCCCAAAATTTACTGTTATACATTCTGGACATGCATATATCATTTCCAGAATTGTTTACTTCGCCGACTCGGAAATAAATATGTATAATAAAATATAACATATTAAGTGAACTCTTTCAAAATTTCTTCTTCGTATTTTTGATGAAAATGTGCGTGTCTGTGTTACTGTTCAAATTATCTAATCATGTAAAAATTAAAAGAACTAAAGATTATATTAGTAGAGGAATGTGAAGGCGATTACATAGTGAAGTATACTGAAGGCGTGAAATGATCGATAACTATATTAAAGTTCAGATGCTAATTAAAATTTTTAGCAGTGATCATTTGGAATTATAAAAGAGAATTTGAAAGTGAGATAGATGTATTGTTTTAATAAATAAAATTATGTACCATAGAGAATTGTTCTTATCTGTTATAGATTCCTTTCTACTTTAATAAATCAACTCTCTAATTTTTTTTAATGTATAAAAACCAAATTCTTAAAATTACTGTTTGTGTGGGAAAGTGATTCTAAAGTCATTTGGTTTCGCTGGTTCTCCTTGAACCTTTCGTTTACTTTCAGTTAAATGTTCTGAAAAGGATTTGGATTGGGTTTTGCTTTTGAAAATGTTCTTCATAGTTTTATTCTTCGCCAACCTTTTTTATATCTGAAAGTGTATTTTAAAGAGCTGCGCTGTAATGAGCGATCACTGTATTGAAAAATACCGCATCACTTTTGTTATTCATTTTTATCATTTTTCGAAAAAGTTAAAATCGCTACGCAATGAAACCTTTGAAAACATAATCCTTGAATAAACTGCTTCATTTTCAACGTTACTTGAAATGAATTAATAAATGAGAGTCATAAAAAAAAAAAAAAAAGCTAAGAACATTTGTAGGTCTTCCATAATTAGATGACTTTCGGTATCATTTTCTATTGAATCGACTATGGGGCTAAGTAGTGTTTGTTGAAACACAAGAACGAAATGGCAATCGTTGATTTTATTATGGATTTTTAATGAAGTAAGATATTTACTTAGTTTTAATATAAATCAAAATAAATGAAATTTATGAAATAAATTTTTAACTTTCAAAAGTAGATTTAAGATGGTACTGTCATGTAAAGTATTTGCTCAATTCAGAGAATCCTTTCTTTTAATTTGGATTTGTGCATAAAAAACTTTTTTTTTTTTTTTTTTTTTTTTCTGTTTGTTATTGGCTTCAGAGATCTGTTAAAACTAACGGCATATAGTTATCGAAAAATATGTATTAATATTTTTATAACGAGAAACTTATATCGTAAGAAATCTATTTTGTTTTAGTATTTTAAATATTTGAAAATGAAAATATAAATGCAATTCAACACTTTATAAGTTCTTAAATTATAATTAACTTTGAACTAAAGTGACTGCCTGAAAAAATTCTATATTGTGGCTTATGTATGTAAATAGCGATCTTTGCTAATTAAAAATAGCAAAAAAAAAAAAAAAAAAAAAAAATGCTATAAAAGATAACCAGCTTATTATTATAAATTTATTTTATAACTTTCAGAAGTTGGTATGATTTTATCCTTGTTAGATCATGTTTTTATTATTACATAATTATTTACGGAGACAAACAGCGAACTTAGTGTCATAAACGCGTCTTCCATTTCAATGTATTTTTTTAAAAAGGAAAACATGGTATCATATTGTCAAATATTCAAATGACCTCACCATAAAAAAAAAAAAGTCAGAGATATTTATAAGCAGTGGCACTTTTGTTTTGTCTCTGCGGACGTGCAAGGAATGGCCAACCACTGATATCGTTCTAAAAGGCCTTTTTCGATCGTTGCGACCTTATGATTCTTCGCACTTGAACCATGTAACCTTCCGGGGACACATATTTTCGGCGGTTTATTCCTGCAGCCAATGAGCGTGTCCGATCTATTGCGATTGTGCTATATGCTTCGCACCAAAGATTCTCAACTTTTATTGAAGTTTATTTTGCTTTGGATTAAATGAAGGCCACCGTTGTTCTTTTAAGACAGTTAACGACGAAATTCTATTTGAAACTTATGCCATTCTTGTCTTTAAATAGTGTTAAGCGCCAAAACCTTTTCCTTGAAATTCATTATCTTGAGTAAAACCTTTCAAATTTAATAAATGCGCTTCGATATTTCAATAGAATAATTCAAATTATGTTTCTATTAATAATTGAACTTAATTTAAGTAAAAAAAAAAAAAAGTATTTTGAAAATTTGTTTTGTAATCCTAACACGCAACCAGTTTTGCATCATTATTGGGCTTCAGTAGACATATCATATATTGTTTTAGAATATTTTTGTCAATCTAAATGAATTCTATGGAATAATAACTCAGCTAAGAGAGAAATTAACCTATATTATTAACTATACAAATAATGAAAGGATATATTTTTATAAAACACTATCATGCATATGAACTGATATTGCTTTTTTTTAGTAAATATAATATATTCTGCTTAAAAACAACAACATTATGAATGAATTATACAAAATATTAAAAAATAATCCTAGAGAAATAAGGTACAAATATACATTTATCTTTATCGGACATTGATGTTCCATATAATATATTAAAGGGATGTTCAATTTTTAGTTTCTTTGGGTCGGATTTGAAAGGGGGAGGGGGAATGAACATTGTGAGTCGAACATAATATATACTAATTTAATTATAGTAGTTTTAAAAAGTTTGCAAATTGTTCTAAAAATATGTACCATGGTAAAATAGGAAAACTTTCGTAACATAATAATTTTTGATTTGCATTCATACAGAATTTCTTTTTTAATTCAATGAGCAGGTCAAGAAATTTTAAAATAAAAGCTTCACAATTTTTTTTTTCCATGCATTTTTATGTAATTATAATTTCAGAAAAGAAAAAATTACGTATGAATGCATAAAAATTTCATGAAGTATTTGGAAATTTTTAATTGTATGCCAAGTCGCTTTCACATTAACTCTGGGCCGCATGCGACCGATGGTTGAATAATTAAATTATTTTAAATCATGAAATGTATTGGGCAAAAGAGGAGATTAATGTCTTCCAAGGTAATTTTCTGTTGTAACTTGTGCGTGTCCTGTGGAAGAAATCCAGAAAAAAACCCACCAGACAACCCTACATATTAATTTTTCTAGTAAAGCTTAATAAATAATGGATATAAAAAAATCTCATCTTTGTAATTTTTAAGTTACTGAAAATATTAAAGTTATAACTGTATATTATAAAAATAATTCTAATGATTTATAAAAAATCACCCATTACCAAAAATCACCATTGTTTTTTAAACGCTTTTGGCGACCAGTTTCTCTGTTATTTCTACTTAAATAAACGTTTTTTTTTTTTTTTTTAATTAAATTCTGTGATAAATAAGAAATTTAGTGATTCATTAGTAACATTTTTCTTTTTATTGTCTCTATTAAAATATTATGATGATGATAGATAAGAGAAAAAAATTAGCAAGTTCTTCCATTATACTATTTATTTCATATACTGGAATGTTGTCATTTTATCGCGGATATTTTGTTGTCATAAAGAAAACTAATTATAAATGATGTATTGAGCTGCCCGTGAATCAAAATCAATTTATGATCATTTACTTATCTAGAAACAGTAAATAAAAAATTATAAGTAAACAGTTCAGTGTGAAGGTCTTGTTTACATGAATTTACTGCAAAAAGAAAACACAGCCGTCACCATCACCTCCTCCTTCCCTCCATGTTTCAGTTTAGGTGATGAAAGCATAACAACAAAGCTTTGAGCATAACGCGGAAACATTTATCATTAAACCTAAAACTTCTGCATGACGTAGAAGAGCGAAGTTACGTATTCGCGAAAAGAGATTTCTTCTTTTCGCATTCCTTTTTCGCTCCAATCTTATATTTTTAAAAATGCAAATCATGACAGAAGAAAAAAAAAAAAAATGATGCTTAATTCTTCTTGAAGTAAATATTCTTCACGAATTCCTTTAATGTAGCATTCTTAACAAATAGGATAGAGTACAAGCATTCTTTAGAATGAAAGGGGAATAAAAAGGAACGAATGCGATGAGAAACAAAACAAATAAAAGTTTTGAGAGCAAAGGCCACAAAACAATCGCTTATCTCTCGTTTCTCCGTGATCAAATTTTGTTACAGTAACCCTATTTTATCGCCCTATCTGTGCAGTGAGGAAAAAATTCTAATTGCGCCTTTCGTTTGAGAAACACAACCAAAGAGCTTCTTTATATGGTTTTAGTCGGAGGCGTTGCCTAATGAATTCGCGTTATGAGAGAGCAGAAACCATTCATTTTTAGCTGAAACACGCCGTTTTTCCTTCCGCGCTGAAGATCTGAATGCAGCGCTGAGATCGCCAAAACGCAGTGAAGCATCGCCTCATGTGCAGCGGCACTGTCTCTCAAAATAGTGCGTGTGCCGGCGCGGTTCGTGTTGGACTTCTTCCAAAGGGGATCCTCTGTCTCAGCAACTTCGGGGTCCTTTCCATTTGCCCCTTTTCCGAGCACGTCTGCCTCAAAACGTGCTCGCGCTTCTTCATTTCCGCATCCCGCGTTTTCACCTGCTTTATTTGCGTGCCTGCTGGTTTCTGTAGAAAATTAACGATACCTGGTATCTAGATAGGAGAATCGAGAGCGTCATTCGAGGATGCACAGGTGTCAAGTGCATGTCTCGAAGCTCGGGATGTTGCTGCTGCTGCTGCAGCTTTTAGTTGCCGTCGTCCCCCCTCTATTGTAGTAGGCGTCAACTGGCAGGTGTAAGTGTCTCCATATTTCTACGCTCAAGAGGTTTTCCTTGGCTTCTGCCCAAAATATATCCGTCATCATGCCAGGTAGTACATCCTCCCCTTCAGAATCATCCAAGGCCAAGGTGACGTCCGCGACAAACGGTGTCTTCGTGCGACCTGTGGCAGTTGCTGGAATATTTTGTCCCACCAACGACGACAGTAACAGCTCACCACCAGCTTTGCCGGAAAAGAAACGTTTCTCAGCTGTGGCTGGTGATTTGAGGTCCTGTTCGACGAATGATAAGTCAGAGGATTTTTCAAAACGAAGACAGTCCTGGGATGTGCAGCAGAAAGAAATTTTATTTGGACAAGCTCTCCTCCGGAAGACACCTCGAAGGATTGATGCACCTGCTCCTCGCACCGTGAAATCTAATTCCGTTGGAAATGGTACTGTTCCTGAAATTTCTTCCTTTCCATCTGACGACAAAAATTCATTGCTATCGCCGGTTAATAAACTTCCTGATTCTAGTAAGATTTCGGAACCTGTTTCGAAACCACCCAATAATGGATCTTGTGAAATAGATGCTAATAATTCCTCTGTCAGAAATAAGGATACCGTGAACGGTTTGAAAGAAAAATCAAATAATTTGAGTTCCAGCAAGCAAGTTAGTAAGGAACTGTCGTTCATTAAGAGTGAGATAAAAAAAGAAACTCAATTGACTACATCTGATCTTCCGACTGAGAATAATTCCCATCAAGGTAAAAAGGTGCTCGAAAATAAAAGTTCAGCATCATCTGAAATTGTCAAACAAACAAAAAGAGTTTATGGATTGATAAAAAGGGAATCGAAATCTGAAGTTTCTCCTATTCCTAATGACTGTGGTACTAGTGCTGCAAATACTTCTGTGGATGCCAAAAATGCAACTAAACCTAAAGTTTATGGTTTGAACAAACAGAATACTAAGAAAGATGTGGAGATAAATAAATCAGAAAATGAATTGTCTGTTGAAAAGAGGAATTTGCAAACTTCTAGTGTAGAATCCTCATTGAAAGTTGAAAAAAAGGATTTAAAAAGTTCTAGTGTAGAATCCTCATTGAAAGTTGAAAAAAAGGATTTAAAAGTTCTAGTGTAGAATCTTCATCGACAGTTGTAAAAAGGGATTTAAAAAGTCCTAGTGTAGAACCTCCATTGCCAGAAAGTAATCTTGTGAAAACCAATGAAACGTCCGAGATCAAAACTTCTGAATCTGATAAATTATGCCAGGAAGATAGGATTTCGAAGTCTCCCCCTAAAGACTTCCGTACAGTGAGAAGGACTTCTGATGTCATAGCTGCTCGAATACAAACTATTTTTTCGAATTTTCAGTCTGAAAAACCTGCTCCATCTTTGCTGAAGAAGAGTAAAATTTCTGATAAAACAAATACTAGTATGACCAAAATATCAAATGATAAAAGTGACAAGAAAAGAAACTAATGTCAGTGCTTTACCAGATAGCAAGGGCGTTTCTGATATTAAAAATTTAAATGCCGAGAGAAAAAGTGATCCAGATTTCAAGGACCAAACTGTGAAAGTCAGCACTATTGATTCGAGCTCATCGAAAAAAGAACTAAAATCCACAATTACTAATTCTAAAGATAAAGAAACCAAGGACAGTGTTATTGTACCAGATAACAAAGTCGTGTATGATATTAAAAATTTAAATACCGAGAAAAAAAGCCCTCCAGTTTTAGCGAATCAAGCTATCACCGTCAGAACCAGTGATTCGACCTCATCGAAAAAGAACTAAAATACACAATTACTAATTCTAAAGATAAAAAAGAAACCAAGGACAGTGTTATTATACCAGATGACAAAGTCGTCTATGATATTAAAAAATTAAATATCGAGAAAAAAAATCCTCCAGTTTTAGCGAATCAAGCTATCACCGTCAGTACCAGTGATTTGAGCTCGCCGAAAAAAGAATTAAAATCTACAATCACTAGTTCCAAGGAAAAATCTAACCTTGGTAATGAAGTCGTAAATTTACAAGGTGTCAGTAAGGTACCTTTGTTGAAGAAAGAAGATTCTAAAACAGAATCTTTAATTAACACTACAACCAAGCAAGTGGATAAAAAAGTGCCAAATACCGAAGGCAAAATGCCAATAAAAAAGGACGATAAGAGCAGTTCAGAAGGTACGAAGTTGTTCACTATAACGACCAATCAGGAAACTGACCGTAAATCTTCAGATTTGACAGCTACTTCAAACCGCGTCATGCAAGCCATCAATAAAGACCCAGGTGTGAAGAAATTTTCTAATAAGCAGTCTTTTGGTGTTAGCGAAGATAGAAACTCAAAAGTCGCGGTCTCTTCTCATAGTCTAAACAATTCGCTCGTCAAAGAAGTTGTGCAGACAGATAATATAAAGAGCATTAAAACTTGGAATACCACTGGGATAAATTTCGAAACTAATATATCCAGCAAAGAATCTGTTACAAGCCAGTCTTCTGTTTCTCAATCCCTCTTCACATCTAATTCATTGCAGTCGACGATTAGTGCTACTCAAAAATCTAGCGAAACCTCTTACAGTAAATGTCAGAAAACTAGTGAAACCAAAAATACTTTTATTAATGGTAATGCTGAGACTACTGCAATTTCCAAGATTGAAGTTACTAAAATAACTCCTTCAACTGTACCAGGAATTGTACCTACTGTCAATGTCGTTTTCCGCACCAAAAGTCCAATAGAAACTAATAAGGAGGAAAATAGAAAAAAAGTTTTGATCGAAACTAGTACCAACAATGCTCCAATTTCATCAGCTGTAATTATTTCACCGAAGCCTTTGAACGCACCGTCAGTCACCACTGCTGTGCAGTCGGTTGATAAAACCTTGAAAACTGTTGAAAATTTTCAAAAATCAGTCAATTCTTCCCCAAAATTGCCCGAAAAACACACCAAAGGACAATTATCGAACCTGATTTCTCCATCTTCTTCAAATTCTGGTGAGAAAATAGAATCCAAAGTTGCTATTTCTGCAGAACTTAATCATACTTTAGCTTCAAATATTCCAACAAGTTCTAATAAAAGTGAGATTGTCGGAACTTCAACTACTATAAACAAAGCTATAGAAAACAATATTTCTACATCCAAAACGGCTGATAAATTGATTGAAAATATGCCCCCAACAGATACTACGAAGCAAGTTATAATAGATAATAAAACCAACAGTACAGGTAGGGCTAGTGATGTCCTGGATAAAGTATCTGTTGTAGATCTAAATGACTGGAATAAGAAATTTCAACGTATTGAACCAGAAGTCCCACGAGCCCCTTTGCGTCGGCGTGCCCAAAGAGATTCTTTACCCCCTTTATTGCCATCTCGATCACCATCTCGTTTTGGGTCCCTTAGGCGTATTGATGATTCCCCACGCTATTTGCCGCGATCCCCATCTCAAAGCTCATTGCCCCAAAGATATTCTTACACTGAAATGCTCTCTAAAGTGTGCAGTATGGGAGTATTACCATTTGTCGAACCTATGATGTCTAAATCTTGTTCTTCATCATCGTCACAGGTGTCCGAATTATGGTCCGAGCTGAGCGAGGAACAATCTTCAGCTACCCATGCCTCTGAAATGCTGGAATCTGAAACTGCCGAGAGAATGAGATTAGAAAAAGAAGTCCATGAACTTCAGGTAAGTGATTTTATTATTAAAAGAAAATGCTTTATAAATCTTAAAAGTCAATCGTCTTTTTTATAAGAATCTTTGTACAAATTAGAAAAAAAAAAAAAAAAAAAAAAAAATTGCGTGTATTTTAAGATTATTTGAACGTTGCAAGATTGATGTGTATTGCAGTGATAGTTTTGAAAATTCTTGAAAAAAATGAAATTGCAGTCTAATTTGAATTATAATTAAATCCTTACAATTTTTTACTGAAAAATTGAAGTTTTCATGTAACATATGCCTATATTTAAAAGATTTTAATTAATTTTACAATTAAAAAAACTTTTTTTTACTTATATACTTTCATATATGCTATAAAAATTTGCATGTTCTTTAAAAGTTACACATTCTATAGTTTATTGCAGTATTAACGCGAGGAATTTTCTTAAAAAAAGAACTTTAACTTTTCTATAATGCAGTAATAATATTTTGTTAGTATAAATAAAAGGTAATAATAAAATTATATTTTTGTTTGGAATTTCTAAATGAGTGCAAATGTATAATTATTTTTTAAATGTAGTATTTATTTGTAAAGTGTCATTTCATTGATTTAATTCTATAAAATCTGTAAAAAGTAAAAAATGCATCTTGTTGTGATTAGAGTTTTGAGTTAACTTGAATTTTAGTATTAATCAATAACAAAAAATAAATCTTGATAATCTACCACATTTAAAAAAGTTATTTGTTTTTACAAAATATTGAGTATGCTCATTATTTTACATTAACATGACAATAAAAAAATTACAATTAGCTGTAATGGAATTAGATAATTGAATGTTAATTTAAAAGTCCAAGTATGTTAGATTTTTGAGTATTAATTTTTTAAAAAATGTGTGGATTTTTTCAAGATATTGAATATGATATTCATTTACATCATGTCAATTAGAATCATTTTTGTGTGTTTTGTGTGTGTGTGTGTGTGAGAGAGAGAGAGAGAGAGAGAGAGAGAAAGAGGTTAAAATCCAGTTTATAGTTTTATCTTAATATTCATTATCGAAT
This sequence comes from Caerostris extrusa, assembly GCA_021605095.1. Taxonomy (NCBI): domain Eukaryota; kingdom Metazoa; phylum Arthropoda; class Arachnida; order Araneae; family Araneidae; genus Caerostris; species Caerostris extrusa. The sequence goes on from BPLR01018967.1 coordinate 47,500, forward strand.
GTAGCTGTAAATGATAAGTTATCATTTTTCGTTTTGCATAGCTATCATTACTTTGTTTTATTACTTATATTTACATAAAATACTAAGTTGATTAATTTGATTATATTTTAATTTTGCTTGCACTTAAAAAAATTACAAATGACTGTTAGAATTGCAACAAAAACCGCATTTTAAAATTATTTCTGATTCATCTTTATTTTGCCAATATGAAGATTTGAAAATAATGTTATCAGTGTTTCCATTTTTCTCTTGTTCGATAGAATAAATTGTATTACAAATGATCCATGTTTGCAATGAAAATATATAATCAGGTAAAAAGAAAAGGATGTTCTTGTGACAGATTTGAATTTATGTTAATTTCAGAAATCGTTTTTATGCACTAGGTTTTATGCTCGAGACAAACTTAGGCTAAGAACTCAATGAAAAGTCGTTTACTGCCTTTTATAATGTATCTTTCACTGTTTTTCTGTGAAAATACATGCCAATTTACATTTGTAACAATAAGCTTATTTGTTTTGTTTTAAATTACATTAATTTTTTAAATAATTAAGATTAAATAAGAAATGGAGAATAGAAATAAGAAATAATAAAACTATGGCTGGTCTATCAATTGTAAGAAATGAAACTCATTTTAATCAATATTGTTTCCTAAATACAAGAAATATCACATCTGAATTATACAAATATTCTTAAATTTATCTATAATTAGATCTATTTTTGAATATTTCTATTCAATCTGTCATCAATTCTGTCTCTTATTTCCAGCCGATTTTGCCACATAGTAGCTTTGAATTGGTCTAATTTTTGAAAAATAATTCTTACTTAATGAATCATAAACGTTGAAAAAAAAGATTGTTTATCGAATTGTAAAAATTCTATTTCCAAAATATTATTAGCTTATTTGCATCCTGATTAAGGTATTTAATCTAGCCCTCACGATTTGATAGTTGGTGTTTTAATCATTCATTTATTACCTAAACCCATATTCTTTTAGACCATATCATTTACAAAAGTTGTCAACGTTCTTAAAAGAGAATATGTAATGATGATTTTTCGAGATGATTAAACTTTTTTTGGTATGTTCAATCTAAAATATAATGTAAAAACATGTATTACTAATAAACAAGTGTGACATAATTTTTTATATTTTTTTTATTAATTTAAATGCTTTATTTTGTGGCGTTTCCGTAACTGCTCGCTTAGTAGTGTATAATAATGTGCTGAATCGTTATACTCAAATGCTTCATGTACAACAAGTTTACACTAGAACACATGTAGTGCCTTGAAAGAATGTAGTAAGACATTCATATGCTATAAAGCGAATATGGGAAGTGCAATTATGAATGTTAATTCCTTCGGAGCAGATACTTATCTTTAAACCCGGTTTCAAGTGCATCCTAGAATAAATTTATTCCTATCCATGTCTCAAGGAGCTAAGTTTAAATCGTATTCCGGATGTATAGGTTCTTCAACAGTAGCGCATTTCCAATTCAATAACAAATATGCCATGAAATGGAACGGTTAGTAAATCGTGATATGATTATGTGTTTAGAAATTTTCATATCATAAATAAAATATTCCTAGCTATTAAAATCTTATTATTTACACCAGTGACAGATGTGTCTACTCTTATTAATTAGTTGACTCAAAATTTAAAGAAAAAAAATTTGCAGAAATGTGGAGCGTACTTTTAAATGTTTTATGATTTATCAATATGGAAAGATAAGCATAAAGTTCGAGAATATATAAGAATGATTAATTAACTTTGTCGCCTTCCCCATTCTTTAGACTGATAATCTATTAGTGGATAATAGAATATATTTAAAATTAAAAAAATACACTTTTGCTTTCTTTTTCTAAAATAAGAATTTTTTTTTCCTTTAATTTTCGATAATTATGTTCACTAGGCTCGATTCTTAATGAAAATTAAAAAGAGAACAGTTTTACTGAAAATTTTGTGTACAATTCCATTTACTCGTTTATCTTTTAATTCCTATGCTTAAATAATTCATCTAATTTAAAAGTATTTATTAAAATTCTATCTGCGATTATTATGCAAATCATTACTCATAGTAAAAAAAAAAAAAAAAAAAAATCGACAAATAGTTTTAAATTAGCAAATTTGAAAGAATTTTAGCGATGTAACAAATTGGTTTATTTTCTACTATTTTTGATTCTAATCCTTGTTGATGCAATTAATTTATTGAATGCCCTCATAGCAATGCAGTGATCTCCTTTCGTCTAGCCTTCTTTTGATCGAGTCGCCATTGTAAAATTTTTAAACGAATGTTCGATTCGTTCAAAAGAAAAATATGCAGTCAAAAACAGGAAGATTTGTTTCCTATTTTGTTTATGTGAATATGACATTCTATTTTATATAACTTTATACTGATTTTAAACATTTTATTTCTAAATTCTTTTGTGATCAGTAATTCATAAGTGTTTTTTTTTTTTAAATTAATATTCCATTTTTTTATTAATTGTAATCCTTTCTATAAAAGATTCATCCAGTATATATCAATGCTTTTTTTCCGGATAGATATTTTAAGTAGGAATTTTAGAGATTATTTTCTGAATTCTTATAGACTTCATATTGCTGCAATTTATTGACTTCATATTCTGGTATAATTCTTACCCTGCTGAATATGCTATTTTTAAAGTTGTCTAAATTTGTGTTCTAGTTAGTTTTCCTGAGAGGACGAATTAATTTTTTGGACATTTCTAATTCAGTTCGTACTTGGAACATATATTTTATTAAAAAAAAAAAAAGTAGTTTCAGGAAAGCGGTTTTTCCTTGCCCACGCGATCCTGGCACTATTGAGTTACCTTAGTATAAGATGGATGAATTCATTTTTTTCTTTCTTCTTCCTCTTGCACTCGTAGCGACAAGTGTACTTCGCATGTCGTGTTTCAAACGCTGAGCTTTTAAAGCTGTGCGAAGCTCTAATAGCCAGACTGAGACACGGTCCGAGATGACACATGGCTAGGTTCCAGGCGCCGACGAGTACCTAAATAACCAAATTTTGCTGAGCTTCCCGCGGTGCTCGGATTCCGGCGCTCAATGAAGGTGGACTGAAGCCAGACCTCGGCCATGCAACTCCAGCCCGATGCTGAAAAACACCCTTCTATACCCCGCTGCCTCTTTCTTGATGGCTGTGCGAATATTTGACGATTTATGACGTCGTTTTTGGCTGCGCTGAGTACGCTCTTTTCCTTCACGTCTTACCACGCACGATTCTTTTTTTTTTTTCATACTAATATTTCTTTGTAGCACGTGTTTGTGTTTGCTACAGCACTTAGCTGACACTGCTAAATAGCCTCCTAATTGAGATGGCCAAAGCAGTGCTTTGCTCTAACTAATTGCTATCTCTGTGATAGATCACACACACACAATCGAACTTTTTTAGAGTGAAAAAAAATTTTTTTTTTAGAATATCTTTATGCAACAATGTTTAAGGAGCAATTATTAGAAAATTATCATGATGCACAGATGACAATCTCAGATGACATTTTTTAATAGTATAACTCAGATAATTTTCAGGATTTTTTTTTTTTATAATTTGTTAGTAGCAATCCAAAAGGGGGGGTGTAGGCGTTATTGGCACATGCATAGCATTACAATCCAATTTAAACCACCTCAAATATCACAGAAGAAATCACATCAGTAGAGATTCACATGAGCAACTGTAGTTGGAATTATGTTTTCAAGTAATGGGGTAATAAAAAAAAATTTAGAAAATGCTCATTAATATAAAAGACTAAGATATCATGTGTGCTGACGCTATTTGTTACAGATTAGATTTAATGGAGGAAATATATATTAAATACATAATACTGCACAGCTTTTTGTAATGAAACTATAAGAATTGTGATGAAAACTTATATAAAAATTATACATACCAATACTAAACTTTTCCATTCAATTCTATCCTCTATTCATCGTATATTAATGGGTTTTTTTTTTATAACAGAGGGAAAATGTAATAACGTTATATTTATTTGTAGAATATGATTATAAATAAAATTAAGTGCTTAATGTAAAAAAATAGTATGAAATATTTTGTTGTTGCAAAAACTTGTACTATTTTTCTCCAAATCAAAGGAGATTTTTAAAAGTATCTTAAGTTGTGAAAGTAATAAACAAAAATGGACATTTCTTTCTATTCCCGCCTGATAATTTTTTTTTCCATACTTAAATCTTATGATGTTTTGTAGAAACGGCGGAGAATCCTTAATAGATGGCATTTCTGTATTCATCAATAATTTTCAGGTAATGATAATGTAATTATTATGATAAAATTATCTGAAAATTTTTCCAAAACTAGTTGAAGGAATCAACAGAAAAGTCTTTAAAATTTTCCCAAATGTAGACTTTTTAGCAAAAATTGTTTATATAAAATGTTTTGTCCTAAAAATTTAACTGTCTTGTCCTGTTAATAAATAACTGTCATTTTTAAATAAAGAACTTAACTTTAACTTAAGAAATCTCCATATCCTTTATTGATAGCAGCTTACAATCATTGTAATCTGACCACTTATAGGTTTTGTGGAAATTTATTTCTGCTTGTAAATCTATCTTGTAGATATAAATCACTTCAAATCATTCATTTCTTCATATCATTCTGTTATTTGTTATCAAAGTCGAATTTAATCACATTGATTTTTCCGTTTTCACAGTTCTGATGTAAAATTTATTGGACATCATGCGTCTAACAATTACTTTCCAATATGTCGATTAAAAATGTAAAATTACACAAGCGTTTATATTTTTTAAAAAATTACATAATTAAATATAGAAATACAAATAGGAAAAAACATAAAATGTACATATGCTACATTTGTTCAAACCTTTTAATTCTTTTGAAAATTAATTAATATATAAACAAACACTTATAAATATTTTGTTTAAATTTAAAAGATGCGTATTTGTTTATCATTTAAAAGCATTAACTACTTTTTTCAACATTTCTCTTCGTTGTTTTGAAAATACATAAAATCTTCATCATTTTCTTCATATTAAATTCTTCTATATCGATAATATTAGTTCCAAGATCGAATTACAATTTTCTCCATTTATTCATTAATTTGTTTTAAAAAAGAGACATTTTTTTAAGAATTTTTTTATCGTCGCACGTGCGAATCAAGAACCTGTATGTTTAGTTTATAAGGGAACTGTTGTTATGGCTAAACAATGGCAGCGTGTCCTAAAAACATCTTCTTATACCTCGTTGCTTCTTTCTTTGATGGCTTTGCAAATGTTATGGGATTTACGACTTTGCTTTTCGTTGTGCTGAGTTTGCTCTTTTCCATGCTATTATATTTTTTTTTCTTTGTACCAAGTCAGCAACGCATGTGGTCGTTATTTGTGTGTGCTACAAAATCTAGCTGTCACTGAAAGATAGCCTCTTAATTGGTATGATCTCAAGAGTACTTTTCGAATAGCGTTTGCCATGTAATAAATAAATAAATGAATCTATTATTGAATTTTATGGTATTTCTTTCTATCCAAAATCTTTTAATAAAATCATTTATATGGAAAATTAATTTTAAAAAAATCATAAAATTTATTATGATTAATCATGAATAGTAATTAATCAATGAGTGATTAAATAAATAATCAATGAGATTGAAAATAAATCCAAAACAAAAAAAAAAAAAATTTTTTTGAAGGTTGTTTGGCAGTTTTGTGTTAAAAATCTGTCATCATGTCAATAAAGGATACCATAATAATTAATTCGTTATATTGTAGTAGGAACTAAATGTGTGATTATTCTAAAACGAAAAATATAACTCTTATTTTACAAAATTGCAAAATTTGATTTATTTATTCTGTTAGCTAGAATTTTATTTCCACAGACAAATTTGTAAAAAAAAATATTGAATTTATCACTCTGTGCTAATACATTGCATATCCTTTATTTATTTTGAAACGGTTTTTCGGAGTCTAAGATAATGATATAAAAGGACGATAATAATTACATGAAATAAGAATAGTTGACTACAATATTTATGATATGCTGTAAAATTGGTTAAAATTACAACAACTCTTTAAAAAAAAAAAAAAAAAAAATCTTTTCTTTTCGTTAAAAATATTCTTCTTGCATATTTAAAAAAAAAAAAAAAAAAAAAAATTCCTTTTCTGCACAATTTTTGCATTTGACATTTTTGGCATTCGACAACTAGCAACAGTTAACAATATATTGAGATTTTATTACAATTCACTTTATATTTTTAGGTTAATTCATTTATTTAGTCATGCAACTACTATACATCACTGCCATTTTTTCTTTACAAATGCATATTTAATAAATAGAATTCCGATATAAAAATGTCTTACAGTTTAAAATCAACCAAACATCTAAACTAAAATGAGCCAATTATAGTTTTCATTTTACTTAATTTCAGCTAATAAATGAATTCAGTGTTTTTCTCAGAAAATTAAATAACTGCATTTGCACCTCAAAATGTATTTAAAGCCATATTTTAGTAATAAAAAATGTTTCATTGAAAATTTCAATATCAAATTCTAAATTGCGTAAATATTGAAGACAAACTAACGAATTGTATTTATTTTGCTAGTTTTTATAGAATATGCAATAAAAGTACAATATATCTTATTACTGGAGTGAAAGAGGGAGGGGTTGAATCAACCCGCTTATTTTAAAATTTATATTATTTCATCCATGAAGTATTTATATTCTAAATGTAACCATTTAGAAAATAGACCAGATTTTAAATTGAAAAGTTTTTCGTGTTCTTTCCTGCCGCAGTTATTGGTACACTCAATGTTCAGGATTGTTTCCTTTTTTATAATTAAAAATTGTAAATGTATAAAATTTTATTAGCATTTTGATGGGTGTTTAGAATATATTTCCAGAATGTAGCGGAAGCCAATGCTGAATGATTAAGACTGCCGTATTTAATCATAAGTTAGCAGTGTTTTTAAGATAAAAATCAATTTATCAACCGAGAAATCAATCTCAAGGCATTCAAATGATCTCATTCTAAGTGGATTATTTTTATTCCGTTTAAATCAGTGGAAAAATAAGGCGAATTGGTAAGGTTTCACTATTTCTATTCAAATTATAATTTATCGGCAAATGTTCAATTTTTTTACCTGCTATTTGCCCTTCTAAGAACCGATGTATTTATTAAGGAACTTTTTTGTTTTGTCCAGACTTTGAGGAAGTATTTTCTTTTATTATTATTATGCATTTGTGTGTTATGACGGAATGAAAGATTTGGGTTCCCGCATTAGACATTTTTTTTTTTTTTTTTTTTATCGCTTCAGAAATATGCTTAGAAGATGCTGACATATGTAAAAAATGAATGACGACGACATGAGAAGGACAAGCGTCATTTAAGTTCTTCAGTTTCTTGATTGGATATGTGTCCATTTATGGTTAAGAGTCGGAAGACACCCTTTCGCTAGACAAACTTTTCAGACGAGGAATATTTGTTTGACCAACATTTACATTTATTCAATAGGAATATCACTCATTCTTTCAAATAAATAATCACGTATTTTAAATACTTCTTTCGAAATAATCTTTGTCTTTTATTTTGTTTAGTAATTTGCTTCTGCTTAGAATTGTATCGAAGATTCTAAGACGAATGCAAAACGAATTTTTATTTCTAATGAATTCGTTTTTTTCATAAACAGATGTTTTGCTGGAAGTTATTATCGAACTAGGCTTGTATATCACGAATGCTTGTATATCAGTCTAATCGTTTCAGTTCATTTCATGCTCCAATTTATATATATTAAAAATATAAACTTTTCATTTTTTTAAACATTGTTATGAAATTTTAGCAATAATATATTTAATAATTATTTTATCTTCATATTTTTTTAAAATGTAAGTCTAATGTTTTCACATTATTTAAATTAAAATATTTTTTTTTATTGTTGAAGTCAATATAAACTTTTAGAAACTATAACGTTCAATATTATTTTTTGTTTTTTAAATTCATTAAATGGGAAAGTGGGGTAGGGAAGAAAAGCAAATGTTAGCTTTATTCAGGAACCTTGTATTGACTTTATAATTATTCGAATTAATATGATCTTAAAGTAATATCTTCTGTTTTAATTCAAGACGATAAAAAAAAAAAAAACAATTTAAATTCATAATCTATTTAATTGTTATTCATATATAGCGTATGGTTTTGTAATAGTTTTTATTTCTTCATTTTTAAAGACATAAATAAATCGATACATAATTATTTAATGCTTTTTGTTTCAATTAAAAGTTTAAAAATTTTTTTTCAGATTACCGTTTAATTTTAATTTATATGGTACGTAAATTATTATTAATTATTTTGGTATCTTTGATCTATTTATCCATGCTATGTATTTTAAAAATAGTAAGTAAAGGAGTATTATATTAGGTTATTATGTTTTTTGAAAAAATTCTTTTTGTGTTATCTTTGTCAGAATGCTAATTCTTACAAGTCACAATTTACACTCAGATAATTCCCCCCTCCCATTATCTTTCATGAAGATATCATTAAAACTGCTTGTTATATTGTGATTACTGATATCTAGGTAGATAAATAGTGTTCTACTCAAAAAATTGTCATTTAGAGTTCTTTTTTCCAAATCTTAGTTTTTTTTTTTTTTTTAAATTCTTTCTAATATGAATTATTCGTATTCATTGTCAGAAACTAAAATTTGCAATTTGGTTCCTTTCCATCAATACATAAGTCTTATTCTTGCTTATTTATTTTTTGGGATATGCAGTAGATCGCAGATGTCTACGAGCAGCTTGATGGATATTTCCGCTCTTTATTTGGTTATTTTTCATTTTCTTAGACTTAGTTTCTCAACATTGTACAAAATTTCCAATTGTGGCAGAAAATGTTTTGAAGATTGTTCTTCGTGCTTAGCTTTGCAATTGGCTGGTGGTATTCATTTTCATTAATTCAAGTGACGACCAATTTCAGTAAGAATTTGTCTCTTAATCAAGTCCTTTTTTTCAATTTATGTTTTAGAAAATATGTCTTTATCTCTTTAATCACAGAAATTAAATTATCTAATTAAAAAAATTATCTAATATAAAATTTTAATCTTTCCTCTTGTACATGTTTTTTATGTGATGTTTTTAAATTATGATAGTTTGTTTCTAAATGAAAACTTTAAAGCATTTACAAAGTTTTTAAACCTTAAATAATCATGAGGAAACTTTAATTTAAAGTGTATGAATGAATTAAGTATTTGAACTGCATTTTGAAATATAGTAATTATTAAAAACCTATTTTGAAATCTTTTAATCTGTTCTATATGAATTGATATACGAATAATTTTCATCGACTTTTTTTTTTTTTTTTTTTCGTTTTCTATTTTGAAATTATTTTAAATACATTTTATAAAAATTATATAGTTGTTAAATTAACATATTCAAATTATTTCATATTCTGCGGATTGATAACTTTTTTTGTGTACTACAATTAAAAAGAAAGAAAGCAGATTACATTTTTATTGATATTCAATAATTGGATCTAAAAATAGATTTTTCTTTTTCTTTCTCCATGTTTTTAATTAAAAATCCTGGAGATTTTTTTAATCGCGTTTTAGTTTTATTATCATTCCTTGTTATTTAAAACATGTCAATATTTGCAACATTTTCATATAATACTGTTATGTAACCAAGTTCAAAAGGTTCAAATAAATTTACACAGAGAGAGAAAGAGGAGGATGAGGAAAAAATAACAATTCGCCGAGTTTGTTTAAACCTCTTTTTGCTAATCTGGATAGAATCGCTGTTTTGTCTTAACGACCATCTCGTGAAGGGCATGCAACAAAGAGCTTTTATTGTCTCTGCGCAGAGCATCTGTGCACTTCAAAATCTTCCCTTGCAGGTTCTTTGAAGCTCTACCCTTCATTCAGCCAACGGCAATCTATCATGTTTTTCTCTATTTTGGCGCCACCGTTCGCCTAGGTTTGATTACCAGCTTAAGTGTCACTGTTTTCATTCCTTTTACGTAATAGTGGAAAAAAAAGAATTCACGACTTGCTGATTCACTCATAAATAATTGTAATATGAGTGGGAGGATGCTAAGACAAATGTTCTTAAATCAAAAATAAATAACCGAAAGACTTTCTCCAAGAGATTCTTTTGATAACTTATGAAGCAAACCTGTTTGTTTTTTTTTGAAAAAAATTATATATTTCAAATACCTGTTTAAAAAAGTCGATCACATTTTTCTACAAATTGAAATATCCTTTGATTTAATTTATGTACTTTTTTAGAAGTAAAGCGAATATAAAATACTATTTAATTAAAATTAAAATTTTGTTTTTCTGTTTTTGAAAAATGGATTGTTATTTTGCTACAGCTGATGTAAGCAGTGTTGTATGACTAGAATTTAATTTTGTAATAAAATTCTGGTGGATTTAATTCATTGAAATATATGTAACTATTTAGTTAAGTTCAACTTTTTAAATAAAGCTATTCAAAATAAAAACAATCATCCACTGAATTAAATTTAAATCTGAGTATTTATCTATATAAAATACGAAAAACCAGCAATCAATCATCTGGCCAAGCTCATGTTCATTTTTATATCAGTGTTATATAAAAGAGATAGGCACTTACCGGTTCTTCATATATAAGAAGCATTAATAAGAAGCATAATAGTTAAGTACTCAACTTTTTAATTTAATGAAATAGGATGGCTTAATTACACAAAGGCTATATAAGGCATGCATATATAAGGAAATATAATTAAGAGAAAGAAAATACTTCCAAACTTTTATAATAAAAATGAAATAATTAAAATACATTAATAGAATGTTACGTTCTTAAACTTTCTATTCGTGAAAACTGTTGCAGCCATTGTGGATTGATCAACTGTGAATGATATTTCGATTTTACAATAAATTGTTATTATTATTCTTAATAGTGTTATTTTAATATTTTGTTCAAACGCTTTTGGTGCGAAAAACTATATATATTTTTGTTCTGTGGAGGCTTCTTTCTTGTAGCATATGTAACTTGTATACTTTCAGTATATAGTAAACTTCGATGTCTCCAAATAATTTTTAAAAGTGTGAGAGCGCAAAAAAAAAAAAAAAAAAAAAAAAAAAAAATAAAATAAATAAAAATAAAAACTGAAGTTATAAAAAACAGCAAGTTATCTAGACATGAAAAAAAGAAAAATACATCATAAACCAACATAACAAAACATTAGCTACTTAGGTAACATAAGAAGATTCAGTGGAAAAATAATAATAATTGAAAAAAAAAAAAAAAAAAAAAGAATTAATTTTTAATGCATTTTACTAACCATTGTTATAAGCATATAGTTGGTAAACATTAAGTGATTAACTAATAGATAATATTAAAATTATTATGAAAGCGTTACGGCTTTTTATTATTATTATTATTATAAAATGAAATGTTTCTGGCAGCAAATTTATTCAGACAATCAAAGAGTAATTTTATTCTCACATAAGTTGCGTCAAAGTAGTAGAGGACGTAATATATCGGAGTTTTTATTCTGTAGTTTAGTTGAAATTTTCCATTCAATTATCATATTCATTGTTTTTAGTTGAGATTTTCTATTCAATTCATTCTTTGTCTCTTGAAAGATAGAAATAAACTACCGTTCAGAAAAAAAAAGAAAAGTTATACCGCACTTTCAAATTTCATTTATTTAATTAATAGATTATCGGAATTTTAATTTGATCCATTATTTATTCACTTGCGAATTATGTTCATATTATTTATGGTTTTTATTTTCACAAAACAGCGCGTGTACGAATGTATCATGGAATAGAATTTGACAGAATTCAAGAAACTATTTTCTGACACCTGACAGTAAAATAAATTACATGATTTAATCGCTTCTGTTTCAATACCAATATTTATCTTCGATAGCATGTCAGGCTTTTGGTTTACTTTGTTGAGTTGGTTTGATAAATCAGCTGTGGAATAATTAATTGTTCGATAGTCAATGTTAAACGTTGACGAACAAGCAGACTGATTCCTAAAATTAGCAAATCAATAGATACTATGTGTTTAAAGTGTGATAACGAATTGTAGTTTTGTAAAGTGTTAAATTCAGAAAAAAGTCAATGCTTTGACACTCTTCCAGTTGGCTTTCCATATACCGTGTTGCCATGACATTTTTTTTTGTGACGAAGATGCTAATTTAGTTCTTCACCTCCCTCCCCCGCAACAAAGCTAATTTTGGAAAAGTTACTAATTAGAATTTCTTTACTGTCGCTTTTTACAATGCTTTTATTTCTATTTTGGATTCTCAAATCATACTTTTAAAGCAATCTGCCATTGAGCGTCCGTCTCAATGATTTTAAAATAAGGATGGGTTTCTGATTTTGATGAAAGATCAGCGTTACTTGTTAACAAAAAAGTAGCCTTTCAATTTTTTAAACATATTCAACGCTTTTATATTTATTGCAGACTAGAAAATCAGAAACTTAATCAATAATTTACTAGTTTGGATATAGGAGACCTATCTAAAGAATATTTGAACAAGAAGAGATCTTATTTTAAGTTGCTCGCTATTTTCGTGTGTCAATTTTGCAGTTGTCATTCTTCGAATTTGAGAGTAAAATTCACACATTTACTGAAAATGGAAAAATATACACCAACAGAAAGCAATTGAAATAGTGACAATTCATTACAGAAAGGGCGAGATTTTTGCCGAGACAAGTTTGCAAAGTTCATACTGCTTTTGGACGATATGAAGCGCCTTGTTGTCCAGCAGTCGTGAATTTGAATGTCTCGATCATGAACCCAACCCTTGTTCGCTCAGCCATATCAACCGAAAATATTGCTATTGTGGCGAAAAAAGTGTTGCAGAAGACCCTCGTTTGTCCATTCGAAGTTGTTTACTACAATTGGGTGCATCCACAGCCAGTCTGCATCGTGCTTTGCACAAAGATCTTGGTTTAAAGGTTACGAAAGCCACCTAAAGCAAGCATTGAAACCAGCAGACCATGGACAATGCCGCACGTTCGTTGTTTTAACACCCTTAGACTTTTTCCATTAGGGCTATCTTAAAGATAAAGTCTACGCCGATTACACCTTTCAAAGACAATGTCAGAGCAGAAATTAGTAAAATAGATTCACAATTGTAGGAAGATGAAATTTCCTCAAAAGAATTGCTACCTGTAAGAGGGACCACACTGGCCATTTGGCAGATATTGTTGACTAATCCTCAGTATCCTGCAGTGTGGGACGGACAACCCATAAGTAATCCACTCATGGATGGAGGGGAAGGGGGCAGCTTCTGTAGTGATGGAGCACCCGTACGTAGAAGTCTGACTTGGCTCCGTGATGCTCTTTACAGTCAAATGAGACCGGGACCTACGGCTTAAAGTGGATTCCGAACCATTACAAACATCCATGGCACTGCCGGGACTCGAACCCGAAACCTGTGGCACAGAGCGCTATAGACAATCGGTCATTCAGGCCGATATTGTTTCCATTATGAATCGTATTGTTTGTATTTTGGATTGAATTAAAAATATCTCAACATTTGCCATAAAACTTTTTTTTTTAAATAAATTAAAATGAAACCTCTTGTTGGAACACTCTTTACGTAATTTTTATTTCTACGATATTTATTACAAAAAAAAAAATTACGCCAAACGAAATAGACGTGGATGTTGCTAGGTATATTAAAATGCGTAAACTTGTTTGGATCGCCATAGATTTGTAAATAAACATTTTTAGGTATCATTATTAAAAAAAAAAAAAAAAAAAAAAAAAAAAAAATCGGTAAATAAAACCATCCTAGTTATCATCTTTGTACTTGGTTACAACAAAAACTGAACCCCGACAGTAAAACGTTTATTAAATTCGTGTAATATCTCACATAAATTTTCTTATTTTTTTAATGTATGTAAAGAAATGAAATTAACATCTATTAAATAACTTTCGAGCGTTTTTTATATGTGTGTGATCAACTTACAGTTGTGTTTTACAACCAACTATATGGCCCAAGCGTTCTTAAATCAAAAAAATTAGTATAAAGTAATATAGTAGACTTAATTGAATATCGATACACAGCCACAGGATATAGCATCCTCTGCTATAAAAAGCAATATACGGTAGAATCTTTGATGACGTAGTTCAACGATGAAAAAATTGTTCGTGAATGTAGTTGTTTGGATTATTATTAGGAAAAAAACAATAAAAAAATTCTATCTATCGCGTACTGTTGTACCACAAATCGCAGTCTAATTTAAGAATGTAATATATATTAAGGCGCTAAGAAATCATTATTTATATGAGTTCGCAAAACATTTTAATTTAATTAATAGAATAAATTAAGATAGAGAAAATCCCTACACAAGCTTTTGAAGAAGCTGAAATTTCATGTGTACTATAGGAAAGAAATTGATAGTATTATATTGTACATACAATGGAGGTTATAATGCTACGATTCGTGCCAAAATATAATTATTTATGTGAATAAGAGAATTTCTTTCACACTTCGTGCAGTTACTGTGATTTGATTTGATAAAAAAGCAGTTAGTGAATTCATAGGTATGTCAACTTTTGGATCTTACCTTACGTGCCTGCTATCTTTTACTTTAAACTGTTTTTGCTTCGGATTCTATTATATTTATGGACATATTCATTTTGTGATTGGTTCAATTACAGTATATAAGTCGTTGACGACCCCGATTAACTTGGATTATCAAGACGATTGCATATTTCGATTTAAATAGAGCGGCGTAATAGAGATGAAAGTTGATTACTTAGGCTAATTTAATTACATTAAAAATTATTCTAATATTTAATAATAAAAATTTTGAATTTCATAACATTAAAAGAAACATTAGATGAAAAAATCCCAACTTTTTCTTTCTTTCAAAAGTGCTTTGTGCAGCGTATATCTGACTTGCACCCGCTACAAGGAATCGATTCGTCTGTTTTCGTTTTTAAGCCGGATGCTTGCTTTTCCATACGATCAGTCATCGAAAAGGTTTCTGTAATCGAATCTCACATAAAAAGAAATAAAACGAGTGAAATGAATGAATCGACGATTTTTCTCTTTAAATTTCTTTTATTTTTACTTATATGGACTACAAAAAGAATAGTAAAATTTTTGTTTAATCTTTATTTTTACGTAGTATATTTTACTTTTGTTTCTAATTTATTTATTTTTACTTACTCTCATGGTTTAATATTAGTGCGCTTAGAGATCCACTCTGCAAATGGTTCCTTGAACATCAGTTGCGATAGGAAACAGCGGTATTTCACCTGCATCGCAGCCTGTTGTAGTGATAAAATCGCAGCAATTTTCAACCCATCTCTTTTAAGCAACTATACATTAAATCGCGTTCTATTTGGCCTCGTTTCCATCGTTTTTAAACCTTTTCTTCACCAGGTCTTGTAAAACTGCCAAAATGGTTGTTTGCTAAACATTCACTCAGCAGATCCTTAACCGATGCTTCTTGAATGTACAGGGCAGCACGTATTGAGGTCACTTTATCAAATGTTTTAGACATGCATCGTCTGGTGCATAGTGTAAGGATTGTTGATGCGATCAGTCCTCATTAGGTTGTTTACAATTGCATGGAATTGGAAGTTATAGCTAGTTTGAATTATAATATTAAAATGCTTTTTCGTTATTATTATTATATTATTTCTTTTGTTCGCTATTTGATAACATTAATGGAAATATTTATCAGGCGATAACAATTGAATCCCTAAAAAAGATTCATCAAATATTGTTAATAATAAATAAGGAAGAGTTTTTTTTTAAATGTCAATAACAAATATGTATGTTACCTATATGAGAGATTTTTTGTAAACGTTAAGTACAAAAATTTCTATGATAAATATTTTTTGTTTCTTTCAAATATTCTGTTCTATAACTTATTTTCTAAATTTTTTTTCTATTTCTAAAATATTTATTCACAATTTTTTTTTTTGCAATTTCACAAACCACAATTTCTTAGTAGTTATCAACGTTTTTGCAACTGTGATTGAGATTCACTTCTTGATACGTTTTCTATTTGTTCAATTTTTTCTCCCTAATAAAATTTGTAAAAACTAATTAACTAATATATATATATATATATATATATATAAGAATTAAACACAACAACCAAAGGAAACTGACGATGAATGAACTAGAAACACAGCCAATTTTGAACAACAAAATCCACAACGGTATTCGCTTCACTCAAATTATATAGCAAAAATCATCATACCATTCGCAATACAAAGCCCTTAAAGTGCCTCACATTTAGATAGCTCTAAAAAAAAAAAAAATGTTATTCAAGATCCAAAGTGCGCTTAAATTGCAGCACCCAAACTGAAAATCATTAGACAAATACAAACATCAAAAGATTAAGCATCTAGAACTGTTTGGGCAGATGAAAAGAAAAGCATTTTTTTTTTTTTTTTTTTTTTTTTTTTTTTTACAATAACAGATTAATAATCTAATATTTTGAAACAAATAAACAAAGTGAAGAATGTGATATTAAATATAAAAGAATAAATGTTGTCTGGAATATTTTAAAAATGTGATGCAATTTTTTTTTAATTAGAACTACTACTTTATTTAGTTTACAGATACCACCACATTGTTCGTTTTTATCTAACGTCTTTTGGTTGCTATCAAATGTGTCGTCTTTATTATGTTGAAGCGCGGGCGTAACTTGATATGCAAGTAAATCGTTCGAGATTCTTAAGTATAAGTAGCTTTAATTTTTTCTGCGTGACAATTTTTTCGAAGCACATGTATGTCCATGTAAAACCCTTAATGTGACACGTAAGCCCTTGAAAGTAACGATAACCAACTGTTCATGAGTGTGGTACTAGATCTTTTGTCTTTTGTTGGCTGTATGCTTTCGTTCGTTTCCACTTAACTATTTTCTAGTATTTCCAAGGACCGTATTAATCTTCCCTATAAGGTTAAAATTAAGTATTATATGACGTCAATGGAGAAAGATAAATAAATGACGTAACATGTGTTTCAGTAACAATGAAAACAGCTATCGTTTCTTTATGAAATTCCTTTTTGAGTCTTTAAATTATGAAGAATTTTTTTAATTAATTTTTTATTCGCAAAGGTATGTGTGAAAAAAATGAAACGTTAGACGAATCATACATTGAAGATATTTGCGAATTTTTAAAATTATTTTTTAACGGTAAACAAGTATTTTTTAACGGAAACAAATTTTGTATTTTTGCTATTTATTACAAATATTTTTTTTTATCCATGCAATATTTAAAATAATAGCATTAGATCTAACAAGAAGATTTTTACGTGATTTTCAATATTGCATTAATTAAGGAATTTAAATGGCTGTACACAAGAATTTATTATATTGCACTTTTCTGGAATAGACACATGAGAAACAAATTTAAAAAAAAATGAAATAAATTATAAAGAAATGTATAAGGTTGAGTAAAATATATTGAAATAATGAAATCTACCTCATATGTAATATACTTTCATGAGATTACATGATTTCAACATATTTTTATCTTGAATACACTTAAGATTTAAAATCAGTTCATATTTTTGTCAATTTTCTAATCAGTGTTGTGCAACTTAATTGTAAACGTTTATAAAAATTATATATATAGTTAGAAATAATCGCAGTATAAGCTATTCTCCTCCCTTTTTTTTTTGCACAATTAATAGTTTGTGTGTTTGTTTTAGCTAAGTAACAATTCATTTTTCAAACAAGATGGACGCGCCAATAAATTTGCAGTTGTTGCCATGCTTTAATTCAAAACTTAAATGAAAACATATTGCCAAATCAAAAAAAATCCTCTGAAGGGGAAGGGTAATTATAGTTGTGAAACTTAAATGTGTTTCATGAATTTACCTTGTACAACGATTCGTTAAATTTTTGTGATCTTAATATTTAAAAGTTCTTATTATTTTTAAATTCGTGTTCATTCATTTGTATGCACATTAAAAAAACCTAACTTATAAATGTTGTGCACATGATTTTCCATTTTCCATCTGCGTGAAATTATGTACAATTTTTTTTTTTTAATAAATCTTGTTTGAATTTGCAAGTTGAAGAAAGTATAACATATGGTGCAAAGATCATAAGAAAACATTATAAGAGGATTATAAAAAAAAAGTAAGTTTTCAAAACCTCTGTCTGATTTAAAAAAAAATTATATTAATTAAGTAATTGAATTGGCTCGATCTGTATAAAAATGGCTTGAAATTATGGCTGTAATTTGGGAAATGAAATCTTATCTGTGATGTAGTTAAATTTTAAAAAATGCTTGTAATTTATTATTTATATTCATAGTTAAAAATTCGATTGTGAAGAAACATAAAACATTAATATTTAAAGTTATGTTTTGAAAATAGCTGATGTAGATGAGATTGCAAAGCGAAGACTTTATCAAATCAAATCATAGATCATTTTCAATCAAATAAATGTCGCATGTTGAATCTAATAATAATTTCTTGTTGTGTTTTCGGAGAGGTCAACATCTAGAATTTTGAGATATGCCTTTTCTATAGACAGTATTACTAAATAGTAATAAAACAGACTAAATAGTGCACAAAAGGGAGAATTTAAATCCCTAATTTTGTATTCGTATACTTTCGGGGGCCTGATGGCCGAATGGCTAGCGCTCTGGCGTTCGGTACCACAGGTATCGGGTTCAAATCCCCGGCTTTTGCCCATGGGTGTTGTAGTGGTTCAGAATCCACTTTAAGCCGTAGGTCCGGTCCTAATAGGATCGTAGAGCGCTGCGGGGGCATTGTTTCTCCGCGTCCGTGGCTTACCATCAAATTACACGCGCCCCTGGGTAATGCAAAGTGAGTAACATCGGCGCAGCCCTTATGGCGAAAGATCACGGTCTATTTGCCAGCTGCATTAGAAGAAAAAACTTTGTATCCAAAGTATTCGTATACTAGCGAATTTCAATTAAATACTGCTCTATCTATTAATAAAAAATTAGTATTTCAGAATGAGATTTTTTTTTTTTTAATAATCTATACTTTTTTTTTTTTAACAAAACTACATTAAATATTTTAAGATTATCATAACTTTTTTTAAACAAATAAGTTACCTCACAAATATTATCCCGACAAAGGACAATCCAACGCCATGCTGTACTTTTTCCAAGTTCTTGGGATTAAGTTCTAGTTTTTTTTCTTCATAGAATTATTCTTCCGTCGGAACCAAAAATATTAAATTTGCTTTTAGTATGCAAAATAAGACATGGTTATAATATGCTTCAGGCTTATTTGTCATCTATTTTGCGAATGAAAGTTTAAGTTGTTTTTGCACTTACAGAATTATAAGCACTTACATAATTATATAATTAATAGCTTCATCGGAGAGATCACTATTTAATCCCGCTGATCTTAGCAATCGTCCAACAGTTCTGGTGAAACTAAAAAAAAAAAATATGTTTCAGTAATTCTATAGATGTTCTTTACAGCACTCAAATGTAAATTTTTCACAAATTTTCTAACTCTAAATTTATGATCTTTTCTTACTTTGCATTCGACCCGATTTTCTTCTTTAAAACATTTTTATCACATATTGCAACATAGAATAAGAAAAAATTACTAATTTAGCGATAATTCGAACTGATTTACCATTATTAAGATAAAAAAAATAATCAATTTCGAATTCTGTTCGTTGTTTCCTCGATCTATTTTTTACTACGAGCTATTTTTAAAAATAAATAGTACAGAACGAAGTAAGCAAACAAAGATTAAAGCCAAAACGATTTTTAAATGTCACCAAAATGGGAGGGGGGGACCCACGATGACCATAATTTATTGACACTGTTTTGGTGTATGATCACTTTTTTAATGTTCTTTCTCAGAATCCTTTCGTTTTCATTTTTATAAAAAGAAAATTTAATAATTAATTAAATATATTTTTTTTAAATTATTCAATTTTATTCAGAAATAATGAAAATGATATAAAAAAAGTATTGGACCTCAAATTCAATTCGATACTACAGTGTTTTTTCTGCAAATTTTTAAAGTATACAAACACTTTTAGGAGCTGCTGTATATTGGGTGTTTTTGTCGTCTTAGTAACTGGATCGAAATTCGGAAGTACAAAATACTCCTAATACTTGTATTAGATCAAATAATCTAATCAGCATAGTTTACAAAATTTTTCTTTTAGAGATATTTTAATTAAAAATACTTTTTAATGACATTAGAATAAAAATAACACTGAAGTATTATTTTGAGAAATTTTTCTCTTTTAATAATTTTAAATTATATTCTTTTACGCTTAATAACTTACTTACATCGTTGTTTTAATTTATATCCCTTCTATCATCATTATTTTTGTTAAAAAATCTATGTTAATTCATTTTTAGCTTTTGAAATGTGTTGTATATTGTTTGTCAATATTCTCTTCATATAATTTTTATTTTAAATAGTGGAATAACTTAAAAGTTTTTTGTTTTTGTAGAATCGTTTCAGTCACGTGCAACAGCGATCTGATAAAATGGAAATGGAAATTATGGAAAGCAGAGTGTATAGAACCCCTGAACTTAACGGAGATCTTTCAGAAGATGAAGATGCTGAAGGTAGATTATGATATAACTTCACTTCTAAATCTTATTTTTAACAGGTTAATTAATTCTAGACTAATAAATTTTGATTAAGCAGTACATATAAATAGTATCTGATATATTTTCTCCAATTTCCACTATACTTTTTCTCCTGTCGTTTGCATATATTATTATGATTGCAGAATAAACATGGAAAATGCTTTAAAACAATTTTTTTGGCTTAAATAAATTTTTAAATTTTGTATAATCATTATTTGATTAGGTTGATAAATTATCTTTTTCAGAATTTAAAAATAATTTCTATTAAATATATTAGTTGGTTGGTGTAACATAATTATTTTCAAAAGGTTTTCTTTAAACAATAAACATTTTTTCTTGTGCAATATATATGGGTATTTGTATATTAATATCTATATTTTAAATGTTAGTTGATAAGCATAAAATAATTATTCTTCGAAAAGTATTTATTATAAATTCTTATTTGTAATTTTTAGTTAATTAAAAAAAGATTATATCTTTTATGTAAGATACAAATAAATGAAATGCAATAGTTAATCAAACAGCACTATGAACAGCTTTATTTATTCATAGTAATGCAAATTTTATAATTGCTTTATTTCTAAAAAAAATAACCTTTTTCAGGAAAAATACAAATAGCTTTTAATGAATTTCCAAGAAAATGAGTTTTTAATTAATTGCTAATTAATAAATTCCATTTACCATAGATTTAAAATATGCAATTATGGAATTTTTTCTAATTCTAAAGTACTTTTAAATGTGATACAATTTGTTATGAGTAGGAGATAAAAAAATGTTTTTTTTTCTTAATAAGTGAATTAATATATTTTGGTTGCTTTTTCACTTAAAAAAATTTCTATATGTTTGTAATTTTTCAGGAAATGCTGCCCTCTACAAACAAAAATATGAAAGGACTGTCAAAGATATGGAATTAATGAAAAGACGTATTCAACAGCAGCAAGAAGAAGAAATGGAACAGAAAGCTCTTATGAAAAAGGCATCTGACAAAAGGGTTAGTCCTCTCCCCCCCCCCGCCTCTGTAAATTTTACCAATATTAAAAAACAAACATATGCTTTAAAAAAATTAAGAATATTTTGTCCTTTAGTTTCACTCACTTTAAAGGATGCTACATGCTGCTATATATATATATATATATATATATATATATATATTTGATACAAAAAAAAGAGACATGTTAGATTTGTTATTAGTTATATATAAAAGAATTATCAATCAAAACTTTGCAGCATGTTTTTTTTTTTTTTCATTATCATGTTATGTAAAATAATTTTTGAAATTACTAATCAACTAACCTTTAAAACAAAATTCTTAAAATTTTCTTGAATTTCACAGCTTTTTACTTAACTAGGTTGAGTAAAGTGAATAAAAATCACAATAAAAATTATTTTTAATATTCTAATTAATATTAACTCTGAATTTGTATAAAAACAATTTACATAAAAAGGGTTAACTGCTTGAAGATTATCAAGTGATTTAATGAAAAAAAAAAAAAAAAAAAAATTAGACTTTTTTTTACATGGTTTTAAAAACTTTAAAAATTAAAGTTTTAAATTACTGATATTCAAAGGTTAGTAACAAGTTTGTTTATTCCGTTAATGTTTATTCCAAATTCAAACAGTATTGTTTAAGTGAATTGATTTATAATTTTTTTTATTCATTAAAGTAAAAGAAAATGGAATGTTGATAACTTTTATATTAAAAAAACTATGCATTTAATTTAAAATGTAGTAAAAATATATCCAAACAAATTTTTTATATATGCTGCTCTCTAAATGCAAGATTTTTAAAAAATTTTGATTATGTTAAATTGCGTGATTATTTGGGTATAGTTATAATTAAATATGAAATGAAAATATTTAGCTCGCTGAAGCCTTAGAAGATGTCGATGAAGAGCGGCAGATTGCTAATCAGTGGAAAAGAAAAGCCCAAAAATGTGGAGCAGAATTGCAAGATCTTCGCTTAATGTTGGAAGAACAAATGGCTCGTAATGGGGAACTTGAAAAAAAGCCAGCGAAGGTATGATGTGTTTTTTCTCTCTTCTTCTTCTTCTTTAATGTAAGGTGTCTCAAAATTGCTAAATTTTAGAAAATATTTATTTTTAAGTATGTAGAAATATTGATTCAAAACTTACTATTTATTAATTTTTTTTAAATGAACTACTATTAAAAAAATTTCCAGTTATTGAAAGTTAAAATATTGTTATTGAAATACAACAAGGCTTTAATATTAACTATTAGATTAAAAAAAAAAAACCTACTTTTGTGATCCTGATTTTCAGCTTTTTATTTACCTGAAGGCATTTGTAGTGTATAAAATAATAAAATAAATTTTTCTAAACCTGATTTATTTTTAAATATAAACATAATAAATTAAGATGTTTTAATATATGCTTTATAATTTTATAGTATATAAAATATATTAAAGATTATCATGATAAAAAAAAAATGTTTATTTCCCCCCCTGCTTTTATTGATTTTATAATCTGAATTTTAGAAAAATCATTTACTAATGTTAACTAGTATATCATTGTTCTTTTTAGTATATTGGATCTTTTTCTTTAGAGATTGGTAGCAATGATTTTAGTGATAAGTTGAACTATGTTATAACATAGGTAGAAAAGTTCTAGAGGAAAATAAATAATTATCAGTGTTCAAAGTTTTATTTTTTTTTATTAAAAAATTTTCCATTGGATGTTGCATAAATGTATATTAATTAGTATAAAAATTGTTTGTAATGTTAAAAGATAAAAGTAAAAAAAAAAAAAAAAAAATTAGATTTATGGCAATTTTGAAATTAAGTGTTCTCTATTCTTTGTGTGATACTCTTCCTTTCAAATTCTCCTAGAAGTTGAATCTTTTTGTATTGAAAAATATTTCCAATATTTTAAGATTGTATTAAATTAATTTCATTTAGATTTGATGCAGAACTGAGTGCTGCTCAAGAAGAAATTAAAAAAGAGAAGCTGCTTCGGGAAAAATTCACTCGAGAGAAAGACCAAGCTGTTCATGAAAAATATTCTTTAGAACAAGATTTACAGGTAATATCACTGTTAAAATCAAATATTCATTTTAAGTAATCTCTCTTTGATCAGATGGTTCGGCACATTTTTACATGTATTATCAGGTGCCAATTGAGTCTTCACTTTCGTATGGATTCAGCGTTTGTCGATCTTAACTGCCAGGAAGTGATGTAATACTGCACTTACACATCAAATATTTATATTGTCTGTATAAGCT
Source organism: Caerostris extrusa (assembly GCA_021605095.1). Classification (NCBI taxonomy): domain Eukaryota; kingdom Metazoa; phylum Arthropoda; class Arachnida; order Araneae; family Araneidae; genus Caerostris; species Caerostris extrusa. The sequence continues at coordinate 71,286 of BPLR01018967.1, forward strand.
CAAATATAATATCTGAATGCTCATGCTTTAATCATTAAAATTTTTTTTATAGAGTACTTTATCTTTGGTATTCTTAATAATTGCTAACGCTAATCCAGCATAGTCTAGTGGTCCTGAATGTGCCGAATTAAAGGCGCAATTTGTTTATTTGATGTAGACATGCAACTTGTATTTTTTTGTTCATTATTTTAATATCCTCAATTTTCTACTCATATATTTATTAGAATGTTAAATTTCAAAACTAATTAAAATGAATTTTTTAAATTATACTTATACATTGTGGAATTCTATATTTTAATCGTTACATGATAGATCTTTTTTAGTTAATTTTTATAAAATTTTTTTCTGTTACAGTCTGCTAAAATTGATGCTGATATGTTACATGAGAAAATTGCTCAGCTTACAAGAGAATTAGATGAATTAACGTTAAGCAGCAAAGGAGAAGAAGAGGTTAATATTTATGGGTTTTTTTTTTTTTTAATTCTCTTATTGATGTTATTTTGTTTTTCAAGAGAGTATTATAAATACTAATATACTATATTCTAATACTAATATATTCAATGCTAGATACTATATCATTATTTATTGTAGAATAATAATTTTTTTCTTGGAATTTTATTAGTTAAATTTTAAAAATAGATGGTTAGTACAATGTTCAGGTTTTATTGTTTTCTCTAAATATGTATTCTTTAAAACATGTATAATGATAAAATAAATTTAGATTAAGTCATTAATATTTTATAACTTCCTTATTGATAGATCAGCTTATAAATAGGAAATAGAACTTGTGTTTCTGTTCTTAATCTAATAAATCAACCAAATAAGATTTAACTAGGAAGGAATATAAAATTTATATATATATATATTTAATCTATATTTTTAAAATATGTGTTATAAAAAAGTGACATTTGTAAAAATATCATATATATTTATTCTGAGTATGGTATTTCATCTGAAATTCTTTAAACATGCTAATGCGACAAAAAGGAAATAATAAGTTAATACAGGAAATAAAGCCTAGGATTTATTTTAATTGATACCATATTGAATATATATATGTAGGAGGATGGGCACATAAAATTTGAAAAATTGGAATATTACTATGACAAATGATTTTAAAATATCTTTATTCATATGAGAAGCAAAGCTGATCATTAATGAAAAAATTAAAACATAGTTTCTTAAAAATAATTGTAAAATTTTTGTTCTCTACAATTCTAATATTTATTGAAGGCTCAGTATTAATTTATTTGTAAGTATCCTGATAAGTTACTTTTATGTTAATTGTAAGTTTATAGTTTATTATTTATATTCATTACTATATATTTTGTAAGAACTCCTTTCAAGCTATTTTTGTATATAATAAATTAATTTTGGTTTCATTTATTCACTTCATTGATGCCAAATTTATTTTTCTAATATTCTCTTTGCAGAATATATATATATATGTATACTCTGCACACCCTGAAAATTTATCTTTTCTAATTAAACAAACATAAAAGATATAGTAAAAAAATAAAAAAATTGCTTCTTTATACATAGTAGGGATACTTGAGCCACTCTTATTTTCCATACAATAGGTTAGTTTTTCTCTCTGAAATAGGCAACATGTTAATATATTTGTAGTTATGCACACATGAAAAGAAATTACATACTTGGTGCGATTTTATGTGATCAGATGTTGCATTTTTCCTATCTGAAGTAAATAGTCGGGAGTGATTTTTATGTGGGTGTTTTGTAATCAAAGTTTCGTTTTTAAATTGCAAGAGTATAGTTAGATTTAATATTTATAATTTCAATTACATTTCTAATCTAAAATAGTACAATAGTAAATAGTAATTCAGGCTTTATTTAATAAAGTGTATTAAACAGAAAGGGGGTAGTGGGAATATTTGTGCTACTGAGTTAGGGATATAAGAACCATGACTCAAACATTCCTATTAAGAATTTAGATGTATTATTTTTTTCATTTTTTACAAAGTTTGCTAAGTTTAAAAAATGTTTGAAGGTTGAATTTTCAATAAGAAAAAAAAAATTTCTATAAAATATCTTTCCCTTTTCCTCAAAAAAACATCTTCTTCTTCAAAACTTCCTTTTTCCTCCCTCCCCCAAAAAAATCCTTTTTGCAATTTCAATGTATGTTTTTATTTTACAAAATATGATGTTTACCGGCTAACACCAAGTATAAGACTATGTGCAGATTATCGTATGAAAGTTATTTGGCAAGTGAAAAATGGAAACATGTTACAGTTGATGAAGTTTAAATATATTTTTCTGATTACAATGAAAATTGATTAACTACTAAAAAGACCTAAGATATAGGTTCAGATAACACAAGTAAAGGTTTTGAAGTTAATACTGAGTTCTTTTTATAATAGAAAACGTAAAATAATGAAAGTAGAAAAAAATGTCAAAATTTGTTTGCATTACAATCAAAAAAATATATTTTAACTAGCAATATGCTTTATTAAAATTAGATGAAAAAAAATTCCATATGAACTATTATGTATATATATGCTTATATATTTAATTGCTTTACCTTAATCTATTTAGCACTCCTAATGAGTAATCGATTGGTCCATTTCTGAACTCAATGTTTAACACTCTAAGGTATTTGTAGTCAGACTACACTTTAATTTTTATTAAAATTATCTATTTTCGAAGTTTGGTTTGTCGTTCTACAGTAATTTTGTGCACACTTTGGGCTAATTAGATTGGGACCTACAATTTAATGTGGATTCTGAATTGCTAACAAACATCCATGTCACTGCCAAGATTCAAACTTGAAGCCTGTGGTATCAAAGGCAGAATGCTAGCCAATTGGCCATCAGGCTGTTCTATTTTCAAGGAAACATTCCATCACTTTACACGAGCAAACTTCATTGTGTTAAGCTGTCAGTCATTCTAAATGAAGGCAGAATTGGGCTATTTAAATGCATTCAAATCAAGTTTCCTTTGTATTACTGTGCATTTGAACTTTTAAACAAGTTCTTTCTAAGCAACTTCCTGATACATTGGATATACTTGTGAAAATTATATTACAAATAAAAATTAACCCTGACATTTTAAGAAAACCTCTTTTATCTTGAAAATCAAGATGTAATATAATGGTTCAATATAAGAAACTATCAGATTGAACATATTAGAAAATAAATTTTTTTTTTCTTTGATTATATGTTTTTTCAAATCATTATAAAAAATGTGTGATTATCCTTTGTATTTTTATTTTCACAATTGATTTTTGTAAGGTTTTTTTTTTTTTTTTTTTTATTTTAAGTATTTTTTAAACAATTAAAAGACAAACCCTGTTTAATGTTGGCTCAAATATCCACCATGGCTCATCTTTCTCATGAGGATACTATGTAAAACAAAAAGTAAAAATTTAGACAAAGGAAATGATTAAACTCAAAATTATTTTCAGTTAATTTTAGAAAAATAAAATCAAATTTTTTGTTACTGTAATTCATCTTGCAGTAAAATGGAATAAATTAAAAAAAAAAAAAAAAATAGCTTAACTACCTCTATTGTCCCAAAATAAAAAGATGTTGCAAATAAGGCAGTATGAAGCTTCAAATTATAACTTAATGTTGACACCAAATTAATATGATGATGAAGAATAATATGAAAATATTAATTACAATAACATGATAAATTATTATAAGTAAAAGGATGAACCTCATATGCTGTTATTGAAGAATTAATCCTCTCTAGCTTTGTCTGCAATTCAATATTTACTTTCAATTTTTTTTAATTATCAAATTTGTCACTTCACTAAATATGAAGAAGGAAACATGATTATAAACATCTGCATTATAGTTCATAATCCAGGCTTAATTGTAGGTATCTGCTTTTGCAGTCAGAATTCTGATAACTGTCTTTGAATTGTTAATGAGTAGTTTTTCTAAATTTTCTTTTCTTCCTTCTCTTCTTTCTTTATGTTTTCACTGCCTTTTTATTTTTATTAAATGCCCCATAAATGCTGCTAATGCTATTATTGCTTTGATGATTCCCCCACCCCCAGTGGATGGTAACATCTATTTTGGGTACCTATGGTTTATTTTATAAATTAGAAAAAAATCATCTTTTTAAATGGTTTTATTTGATTAAGGATTCAAGAAAATTATTTTGTTTAAAATTTTTTATTTTATATTCATAGTAAGTAATAAATATTCTATGCCTATTTATTACTTACTCATCACCATCATTGGCGCAACATCCCAGTGTGGGCCAAGGCTGTCTACTTACAGGTAGATTTCGAGACAAGAGATGTTTTTCTTTTTATGGGGTAGAGTTGTCAGCTCTGCACCTAACGCTCAACAGTCATATGAGACTGGGACCTGCTTTTTTAAAGTGGATTCTGAACCACTTCAAACATCCATGGCACCGCCGGGGACTCGAACCTGAAACCTGTGGTACCGAGTGCTAGAGCGCTAGCCATTCGGCCACTCAGGCCCTTTTATTACTTACTATGAATATAATATATCTGTTACTAAGTTTAGTATTATTAGTTATATCTAATGCTTATTATGCATTCATATTCATAATATTTATCTCAAAATTGCTTAGAAATTATAGCTATAGATTAATGGTATATAGAGTAAAACTAAGTTAAAATATGAAAATAAACCATTTAAAAGTTAAAATTTCTAATCTTACAATTTCTATTAAACCAGGTGACTCAGTTAAAGAGAGCTAAACAAGACTTGGAACGGAAATCCCGAGATCAAGAAGAAGAATTAGAAGAGCTGGCAGCGCAAGTGCAAATGCTAGAACAATCCAAATTACGTCTTGAAATGTCACTCGAAAAAGTTAGGCAAGAACATCGACGAGAAGCTTCTGTCAGAGAAGAAGAAATTGAAGAGATAAGAGCTAGTTTCTCAAAGAAAGTGAGCACAAATGTTTGTTTTAATTTATGTGTGTGTGTATTTATATGTATGTATGTATATATATATATATATATATATATATATATATATATATATATATATATTATCTTGTTTCCAGTGTCTGCTTATTGTTAATAACATTTAAATTTAAAAGAAAAATAGTGCCGATCAATGATTATGTGAAAAAATATGCAAATGGTCATATCTGAAGAAATTCAAAAAAGAGCAATAAGCAATCTTATATTTAAAAGAGATTTTAATAGCAATAAATTTTTTTTTTTTTTTATGTTTAAATGATACAATATTAAAAGAAAAATTGACTGAAAAAATTACATGAACTATTATGTGTATGTGCGATATATATATATATATTAATTGCTTTACGTATATCTAATTTACACTCCTGACAAGTTATAGATTGGTTCATTTCCATTGTTAAACCAAATGTCAAAAATTGAGCAATGTTGTGGCCTATTTGCTTGCAATTTAATAAAAAACAATAATAATCCTTTTATTGATATTAATCAAAATCAACAATATAATTTTTTAATGATGTTTTAATTCATTTTCAAGAAAAAATTATTGAAATGTAAATAGAAGATAAATTTTCTTCTTTGTTATAGTAATTTGTTAATTCTTTTAAAACAAATGTATTTTAAATTTTTCTGACATTTTTATATTTTCCAGATCAAAAATCTTGAAGCCCAGCTTGAATCAGAACAAGATGAAAGGCACCAATTGGTTAAGCAAAAGCATGAGTTGGAACGTCGTCTCTATGAAATCGCAGATCAGCCTCCTCCCCATGACCCTGAAATAGAACGCCGTTTGCGCAGAGATCTGAAGCGCACTAAAGCATTGCTGAGAGATGCACAATCCATGCTAGAGCATACTCGTGAAGGACAGTCCAGTAAAACACTGATACGGCAACTCAAGAATCAGGTATATTTTCATGTATACAGTAAGATATAATTTAACACTTTAGTATTACATGATAATATTGGGATTCCCCATAATTGCAAATTCTGAAGCTTATTATCTATGGAATATATTCTGACAATTTTCCAATTTATAAAACTGATGGAGAAGATAAATAATCCATTAGAGATTTAAAAAAAAAAAAAAAAAAAAACTACATAGAGGCTGTGGACAACATCAATCCAAAATTCAGCAATGACATTTTTTTTTTTTGGGGGGGTGCTTCAAATTAATGGCTTGCTTTGGAACTGAATCTATGACATATGCATTACTTCATCTTTAATTAAGGATGAAGTAATGCATAATGTAAATATAGGTGTAATTAAACACCCATACACAAAAAAGACTAACTTTAAATTGAACTATTATTATTTTATTCTAGTAATTTAATTTTACTTTCCTAATTAATTTTCAACTTTTTATGCTCTATATCCATTCATTTGGTTGGAAAAAAATGTATTGTTAAAAATTTTAAAAATAAACATGTGAAATGTTTGAAATAATTTTTAATAATCTCTGTTTAATGAATAGAAAATAGAGTTAATTGAAACAAAGTAATAACTCTATTTTTATCATAAATTCACTTTTAATACATTAACAATAATAATTATCCACCTGGAATTTATTGTTTTTCTTCTGCTTCTTTTCTTCTAATCTGTTTAAATTGAAATTATTATTTCATTTCATTAAGTGGTGCTGGTTGATATTTGTGCTATTTTATTTAGTGTATTAAAATTTTTTATAAACTTTATATGATATAAAGATATCTATATTTTTAAAGAAAATACATAAATATTTTTTGCAGCAAAAAATATGTAAAAAAAAAGTTTTTAGGAAAGGAATAATAAATTTTTCACACCTACAACTATAGTATGAATCGATCTTTAAATACAAAGATTTAAATAATTATTTAGTACATTTTTGGTACTAATGTAATTTTATATTTATCTTATTTATAAGTCAATAATAAAATTAAAAAAATTTCCATATTAAATTTAGCTTGAGGACTCTGAATTTGCAAAAGCAACAGCCATCAAAGCCCGACAAGCTATTGAAACTGAGCTGCAGGATTGCCAATTACAATTAGAAGAAGTAACAAGAGCTAAGAATGAAGTAATTTTGTGGCCTTTTTTTTTTTCTCTTATCAATAAAAATTTGAAAGTAAAATTATTTAACAATTGTTCAAAGTGAGCATGTGTTGGGAGAATAGGGCACTATACTCTAAATACTCATTGTTAAGTACTGCATATATTTGTTTAATAATTATTGTGTTCACTAAAAATACATCTAATTTGATATTTATTAAAATATTGATTTTTTTTATTGTTTAAAAGTACTTTTTTTATACCATTGATATGTTAAATGACCTGCTAAGTTAATAATATTTTTTTTTTTTTTAAATAATTTCATATATGAGAAGCATGTATTATTGATATACAAACAAAAGGAAATGTTAATTTGAATTGTAATGTTGTTTGTATTCAAAAATTTTTTTATTATTCCAGTTATATTTTTATCCTTTTTTTTATTCACACTTAAATAATTTATGTTATTATTATTTTTTCAGGCTGAGACAAAATGCCTTCAACTTTCTAGGGAAAAAAGTGCCATTCAGACCCAGCTGGAAGAAGCTGAAGAAGAAATGGCTGAAGTTATGAAAAAATATAAAGCTGTTGTAGCTCAAGTAATTTTATTATTTTTATTTTAAATTAAAAAGGTTTATCATTAATTTGTAAATTTATTTTTAAATGTTTTTTTAATTCATAAATATATAATTTTTCTCATTTATTTTAAGTACTTATAAAAACTCTAGTCTTATTTAGTAAAACTGAAATCAAGGAAATATCAAATACTATCCGTAGAAAATTATTTTAGGAATGACAAGGAAATCCAGTTGTATTAAATTATTCTTAGATTTAACACATTTGTATTGCTTTGCATAATCTTTAAAAAACAAATCTTAACATTATCTTAAACAAATCTTAAATTATTGATATACCCTTAACAAAATCTTGAAAAAAAAAAAAACAGTTGTTTTTTAAAGATTTTGTTAAGTGGCATATCAATTAATTTACATTCTAGAATAATTTTGAATTTAATTTGAAAAATTGTTTTCCAGATGTCTGCTGACCAAAAAGTGCTTGCTGAACAGAATCAGCAGATTGCAGAATTAGAATCTGAACGTCAAATGCTCAAAGAGCAGGTGAGCTTTACATTTATTTTAGACTATTGAATTCTTATAATTGCATATTTTTATTTTGTTTGTAATGACACAAAAATTTTTATAGAGGAATTCATCAATAATATTCATTTTTCTGGATACCTATTTGAGAACTTTATTAGTCTTAAAAATTTGAAAGTTAATTTAAAATTACTTCAGTGTAAATTCCAAGATGGATAAGACATTTCAACATTATTTTGTCTCTAATTTCATATGCATGATTTCAAAGCTTTATTAAAAATTCCTGTTTTAAAGTTTTATAAATCTTTCTAATTCATAATTTTATCTATAATAAATTTCTTTGATATGTTTTTCAAGTTAACTATTTTTCATTTTTATTACTAGTTGAATGAAGTTAGCCACAAATTTGAGCATCTTGCTGGTCAGTCAGATGATACACACAAAGTGCATTGGTTAGACAGCAAAATTAGAGATCTTGAATCAAAGTTAGAATTAGAGCAGACTACCAAATCTCGACTTGAGGTATGCATATTTTATTAATTATTTATATAATTTAAAATTATGTGCATCTATCTGTAATATACATCTTCAGTCTTCTTTCCAGAAAAGTCTTTACTCACAGAGTATGATTTATTATTTTAGAACCAAATTGCACGGTTGAAGGAACAGAATGACAGGGCTAGAGAAGAATGTGATCAGTTGAGGAACAAAGAAGTTCAAGCCCAAGATGCAGTTCGTCGGCTGCAACGCCAAATTAGAGATTTGCGAGAAGATTATTCAGGACTTCAGCAAAAAGAGGCTGATGGATACAGAAAACAACATGAATTGGTTATTTTTAAAAAATTTTTTATTGGTTTTAAATTAACTTTTTCCAATTTTATGTAATAAATGATGTAATCTTATCATGTATGAACATGACGTTAATTTACTATGGGGCTCAGGAATATGTTTAGTTTTATATGCTTAAAAGCATATAAAATTGAGCAGCATATAAAAATGATGGATCAATGGTATGTCTTAAAGCCAATTTAACCCTCACTTAGCATTATGCATTCAAGATCTTGCTCATACTTAAATAAAATGAAATTCATAAATCCATTTAACTTTTTATCTTATTCTTATTGATACTATCTTTCAGGAAATGGCTCTTGAAAACATGGAGACAGATCTACAAGTGACAAAGAATGACCTACGTCTTGCCTGCCAAAGAATTCAGGATCTTCAAAATGCCCTTGAAGATGATTTAGATTCTGGTACTGATGTACCTGATGATAGGTGTGTCATTTTTTTGAGACCACTTAAAAATTTTTTTTTGTTAAATAAATTTTGTTTTTCTTTTAAAGAATTTATGGAAATAATCTGGAAATTTTTAGAGTGAAAATAGAAAGGAATTTATAATTCTTAGAAGAGGGTGAAAATTGCTTAGATCTTCATTGTATCAACAGATAATTTTATTTAAAATTAAATTAGGTGCTTAATAATTTCAAATTTTGTTTAAATCTAATATTTAAATTACTAATAGAATTAGTAGCATTTTAATACCTTGTTAATTAAAACTTATTTATAATATTTCAACTTCAGTTAATTTTTTAGTTCTAAATCTAAATGCAAATATTTTAGTGGTGAATTTTGAAGTTTATTTCCCTATTTATCTGTTTTTTAACTATAGATTCTGTTATGTTATTTTGATATAAAGTTTTTTGAATTTGCTAACAAAGAAATACTATAAAATTAGTAAATACTTTAAAGTTAGTAAATATTTTAAAATTAGTATTTTGATTAATTATTAAAAAACATTCAGTTTGATAGAGCATTTCATAACTATGAGCTTAAATTTGTGTTAGATTATATAGTGAAATGAAAAAAAAACCCTTTTTTTTTATTAATAATTAATTCTGCAAATAAGAAAAACATCTTCATCACTTTTACAATATAATCATTCCCCATACTCACGTGAAGTTTTACTATGCTTATGAGTAATAATATAATTTTTTTCTGGAAAAATTCTTTTGATTGGTTATTCAACCAAAAGAATTTTGGTTAAAAAAAAATATTTTTATAACCTATCATACACCACTTAAGAATCTTTTCATCATCGAAACCTGCTTGAAGATTGATGAAAATGCATTAAAAATTTCATTTGTATTTTTTTAATTATGAATTTTGGCTTTCAATTTTTATTTAAGAATTTAAAAACAATGCTTGAATAGTCAGTCAGTATAGAAACATGATATAAAACTCATTTCAAGTAATTCATGTTTATTTTTAAAACCTGTATTGAGAAATTCTTTTTCAATTCATTTTAAAAAAATTACTTCAATCATAACTATCTACTGAATTTGAAGTTTTATAATCTTAGATTTGTGTTAAATCCTTTCTGACATAAATGGCTTTTTTAATTTTTGATAATTTGTATTTGTCTAAATGAATTCTTTGTAAATTTTTAAATAACTGCAACTAAAAATAACATTTATTAATTTTTTTAATGTAACAACTAAATAAGTTGTAAAAATTTCGAAAATTGGGTAAGGAACACTTGTTAATTCATTGTATATAACTAAAGATAAGATAAAAATACCAAAACAATTTAAAAGAAAATTGGAAAAAAAAAATATATTTTGAACAGTGTAATAAAATGCATTTGCAACTAGATTTTAAATGGAGTGAATTCTCAATCCTAAAAAAAAAAAAAAAATGTTTTTTTTTTTTTTTTTTCAGGAAATAATTTTTAGTAGATATAAATACTTTTATTTGCTTAATATGATGTGAATTCAATCAATCTGTTATTTTTTATTGTTTTTTAAATAACATCTCTAATTTCTTTTTAATTTAAGATTATTTACTTATTTAAGAGTGTAATTGTGTTATGAAAAGTTGATGAAAATTTCATGCTGCCATTCCAAAGAATTCTATCTATTGTTTCAAAAATTTAAGCAAAATCTAATTTGTTCCAAGCTCATTTTTAGAAAGTTTGACAAGTAATTTAAGAATTTCAATGGTATCACAATCACTTCTGATAGAACGATAATTTTAGTACATTTAGATTCATCTTAATTTTTTGTCCTTTTTATAAATATAATTAATACATTTCTACTATAAATAATAAAATAGCTAAATTATATTAAAGTATTATTTCCTTCCATAATAATCCTGATGTGTAATTTTTATTCAATGCTCTTTTTTTTATTATTATTATTTTTACAGTGGCTCGGATAGTGACAGCAGTTTTGAGTTGTCAATGCTTCGAAACCAGAGCTTAACACCTCTCCAGCGTTGTGAAAGCATCGCAAGTAACCTCAGTTATGACATTGAGGGACGCCATTCACGTGCCGCTTCTTTCACTCAAGAGTTATCTGCATTTAGTAGTAGGTAAAGTCCCATGTAGGCATGCTGAGCCATCCTGCATTGTCCTGTTCACAATAATTAACTGTCTGTGTGGTATGACACGTTTGTTTAAAAGCATACTAACCTCTGAATTTCTTTTCGCTAGTGATGGATTAATTAATACTAATCAAGTAGGCATTTTGAATGATTGTATATATTAATGTATTGTAATTAAATTAAATTAATTTGTTAGATAAGCTTATTAATTTTTTTGCACTAGTTCTTTAAGTTAAGGTTTTTTCTTAATATATTACATGTGCTTCCCCCACCACACACACATTCGAACAACTAATGTGCCAGATTATTTAATATAGTTTTAGCAGAGATACCGAAGATAAAATCACTCTAGATAAATGTTCAAATGATTAAAGCATGTTCATATATAATTTGTTTATTTACATTATGAATCTGTGCAGACGATATAAATATACCGCAAAATATTTCATCATTATAGCAAATAAAAAAATCTGAATTTGTATATGGAGCAGTGATTTAATTGAATATTCTTTTTATTGATAAAAATGCCGCACAAAAGAAAAAAATTAATATAGTACAACTATAGGTAAAACAAGTTGTGGCAAGCTATTCTATGGCAAGAAAAAAGTACACTTGAGCCTGTTTTACTGTTTGAAAAAGTATTTCATATCACGTTGCTTTTGTGATTCAAAAATATTATGAATTAAACACAAAGTAATGAGTTCTATGCTGTACTGAAATGAAAATTCGTACATACGTTAATCAACGCTATGTCTCAATCTGGTAGTTAAAGCCAACAAACAACTGAATTCACACTTACAAAAAATGAAAGTGTATGACGAACAGTGCCAAAAGATTGAATTGCAGATTAAAGAGCACTTATTATATCCATACTTTAAAAGTTATGTTTTATTTTTGCAATAATGTTAAAGTAATTACATTTCTACTAAATTAAGCTTTCTAAATATATTTAATGATGTTATAAAATTATTTTGAAAGTTTTAATTCACCTTGTGTTTGGATATTCAACTCTCATTTGTATGCAACATGGCTTGCTATCGCTATTATTATTATTTTTTTTCATGAAATATATTAATAAATTTTATACATTTATATGTCAAATAATATATTTATGAAAAAGAATTTTGATAAATAATTTCCTTAAATGAATTTGAATTATACATACTATATGAAATTTATCTGGTGCTTTTGCAATGCATGTTATTTTATTAAGACTAATAATATTGTAATTTTAATGCGATTGTCTTAATGGAAAACATTTCAAAAGAACAATTCTAAATTTTTACGCTGTCTATTAATTAATTTACTTAATAAAGTCAGATATTTTATGTTGAATATTTTTATTATTATTAAGTTTATTTCAACATATGTTTTATCTTTCAAAACACTAATTGTAATAAAGAAACGATAAAATGCATTTTTAACAACTGAATTTATTTTAATTCTGTAAAATAACCAGAATATTTTATTAATTGTTTTCATCTGTTTAATACATTTCTATCAGATGTAGAGTAATATTTCATTTTATTTCAGTAATTATATTAAAATAGCCTAATCAGTCTAAATACAATATATCTTCTAAATAATATATCTTCATATAATAATATATCAGTCTAAATAATATATCTTCAAACTTAAATAAAGGTTGTGGAATAGTCAAACATCAATATTTTTTTTAAAAGAATGCCTCTAGAAATACCATGTGCAGAGAGTAAAGTTCTATAATGAATAAATATCACCTCCCCCTTCTAATGTTCTATGGCATGCATTGATATACAAATTTTCAAGTTGCAGGCACGCTTTTATTACATATGGGTAGGTAAACTAAAACTAGCTGTTCAACTGTTCCATACAATTCCTAATCAAATAGTTACTATTAAAAAATTTTAAACACTGCCCTCAATCATTTAAATGCCTCATTATTTCGGATCCCTCTACCACCATTTAAAATTTTTTTTTTCTATGTGTGTGTGCATATATATATATATATACATACATACAGGGTGTCCTTGAAATCCCATTATAATTTTAAATATTTATTACAAAAGCAAGTGAAAATTAATACAAACATAATTCTGGATAATTCATACTCTATCGCTTTTCATGACTTCTTTCTATGAGCTTATATAACAAACAAAGGTTATGGAGCATCACTCATCTGAAGCAGAGAATTACTGATGCCATTACTGAGGAAACTGCAGAAGTACAGTACAGAAATACAGCAGATATGGGATGGAATTAAGTAGCTTTTTGACGAATGGTACCCATATAGAGATGCAATAAAATAAATTAAAATGAAATTGATAAAAGAAAAAAGAAAAGAAAAAAAACCCTTGAAATGTCTCATTTTGTAATGATATTCACTTGTCTATTTCTTCATTTGCCTTTGTAATAAATTACGGATACCATATGTATATACACTATACAGTGAATTTGTTTTAAATTTATTTTACATAAAATTTGAATAACCTGTTGCATTTATATTGCATTGCTTTATCTTTTATTTGCCTATTCAAGCTTTAACTTTTCAATATGCTTGTTTTCCTTTAGGAATGATGTTGAGAAAGACATCAATGGATTTCCTGGGTTGAGTAATTCGGATGTCCTTCCAGACACCGAGAAGGATGAAATGGTATAATTGGATCCGTCAGCTTATTCCGCCCCAAGCAAGAGAAGTGGCTGGCCACGGACTGTGTTTCATAGGGGCCCAAAGGTCCAATTGAGCATTTTTTTTTCTTCCTATAGAATATCTGACACTGTATGTTGGTGAAATATCTTCCATCAACTTTCTTGCAAAAGAAAGTATTCGCCAGAGTTGTGCAAGCATCAAGTTTCTAGAAGTTAATTGAATGATTTCTTATTGAAAATTAGTATGGATGAATTTGGCTTTCTGACCTTGTTAAATTTTATGTGAATATGACCAAAGTTATTGTTATATCATTTTTATCTGTGTTATTCAGCACATTAAAAAAAATGATTTGTTTCATTCGAGAGATCAGTATTAAAGAAAATTATATGAAATGCCTATTTTATTTGGATGCACTTTATTTATAACTCTTTTGTGCTTTCAGTTTTAGTCATGATTATTAGCGTGTGATAGGTCTTATTTTGATAGGTTGGATTCGAGCCTTCAGTTTTTCTTTCTGCTTCTTTTTCTTATGCTGTTAAATTATGGAGAGAAGGGCCTTTATTTTTGGATATCAATGCTACTTTTTTTTATATGATAGTGTAGCATTTTTTTATGGGCTGTAATGTCAGATACTCTGATTGGTTGAGATCAGTTTTGAAATATATTGAACTTTCTTCTCAGTGAAAAGAGATTTTTATCCCCCCTCCCCCAATCCTCTTAGTGTATATGCTTGCTCATAAATAAGGTTATTTTAGTTTTTGTGTTAGCTAAGTCAAAAAATGCTGAATATTTTCTTGAGTTTTTGCTTTCTGAATTTTTTTTAAAACACCTGTCTGCCCTTTTTAATGATTGCTTTCTTTCTCCATTTTAAAATTTTTGTAAGCTATGGCTATTTATTTCAAGAATTAAAGTTTTTAATTAATATTAATACTTCATTTTATGAATTGAAATTTTTAATTAATATTCGTACTCAATTTCATGAATTTTGAAATTTCTAGAGTAAGATACTTTGTCATGTTCAGTTTAACAGAACATTCTTCTTTTTACGGAAAAAGAAAAATAAAGCCTTAAATTGTTGGGTGCTGCTCCTGAAACTCATATGTTCGCATACCTCAGGCTACTGAATGCATAGAATAAGTGAAAAGTGTGAGTAACTATTGTCTTAGCCGAGAATGCGATACTTAAAAAAAATGTGTGTGTTTGTATCTTCAATGTTGTTAATGTTATTAAACTTATGCTAAATAATATATTTTGTTTTTATGGTTATTTTATTATAAATATCTTTATAATGATTGATTCAACTGTTTATTATTATTTCTTTTTCTTTTCCAGAAATGAATAGAGTTTTTAAATAAAATTGTTTATAGTGTATGATTATTTAAAAGTTTAAATATCTGGAAATGAACATAATATTTTATACATTTATATTACATCTAAAATCTTCTGAAGATTTAAGTGTGGATATTTTATTTCGCAATAAAATGAATTTAAAATCTGTATTTTTTTGTAAGTGAGTTATGTTTTTCTTATTTTTCTGAAATTGCATATATAATGTTTTATTTTAGACATGCATTTTTTATATCTTGGGAATATTTTATAAAACTTGTGTAATTTAACAAATAAAAATTACATAGTTTAAACAAAAATATTTTTTAAATTTTATTGTGAAGGGGATTTTCTACATATAAAGAGTTAATTTTTTATATTTTTTTTGTCTTTTAAGATAGTAAATTATAATCAATTTCTAAATTGCACCAGTTATGACTGAAGGTTAATTGTAATTTAAAACCCTGAATTGGAAAAAGTTATTTTTATTTAGAATAAATATTAAACCATAAATCTGGATAACTTTAAAGTGTATTAAAAAAATAATACATATTTTACTTATCCTGAATTTGCAAATAATTTGATGTATTTTTTGTGTAGTTGCTTTAAAAATTATGACGTTCCTTTAATTTTGATTACATTTTTTTAAAAATATGCATGCTGGTGTATATTCCCATTTATTTTTTCAAAAGTATGAATTTTTTTTTAATTAATTTCATTATGTTTTTAAATTCATTCAATTAAAAATTATTTCCTCTTTATATGCCATTAAATTAGATTCAACTTTACAAATACTTAAATTAGATTCAACTTTACAAATACAATCAATAAGAATGTGTATTGTCTTTTTTTATATATTTGTATAAATAAGTTTATATTTAAATGGAGTGAGATGAGCATTCTGTATTCTCCCCTTATTTCTATTGCAATAAAAAATTTTGAATCTTAAGATCATTTTTTTCCACTGTTATTTAATTTCATTTTGCATCAACACCTTTGTATCAACTTTACACAACTAATATTGCATTTATTTATGTCATGCAATTGCGAAACTGGATAATACTTTTAAATAATTACAATTTTTTTTTATCATTTTCTTGAAACATTGAAACATCCTAAATTTTTTACTAATATTGGTGCATTTTGCAGCAAACTTAATTGAAATATAGAAAGAATTAAAAATATAAGAAAATGAATTATGTCATTTATATTGAATAACGCTGAAGGTTAATCAATTCCTGACATTGATTTTATTTTTTAGCAAAAGTGTTATCTAATTGCAATTTTTGTTTGTATTTTGCTCTATTTAAAATTATAACAAATTCTAACAAGGAATTATTTTAAAATTATACTATAGTTGGTTTCTTGCCTCAAGTTGGCTCGCCCTGCTATATACCATGGTTGGTCTCTTGCCTCAAGTTGGGCCACCAGTTGTATACCATAGTTGGTTTCTTTCCGTTAAGTTGGACTGTCAGTTATGTATCGTAGCTGGTTTCTTGTCTCACATTGGCGGTAGTTATAATACCCAAACGTTCCTTAACTAATTCAAATTTTATTTACATCGAGAGAAGATTAAAATTTCAATAGGAGAGCTAAGTGCTATATTAAGACGCAGTTTTTGTATGAAGAAATCTAACTGCACAATATTAATTTTATACAACACAAAGCAATGGATACAAATACAACTAATAAACTTTTTAATTAAAAGAAAAAAAACGACGATGTTATCACCTCATGATTGTCACACATCCAGAGTCAACAAAAGTTCTGACTGAAACTAAAACAATTCTCATGGGAAACCTCACATTACAAAATATTTTTGCTATTTTGTGTAAATTCTATGTTGGAAAAATGAATAATGAAAGTGTTTTATATGTTAATGACGTCATTTGATAAGTATTATTTCTATTAGGGACAGTATTAAATTAATTTCATAATATTATACTTGCTGCCCTTTTTTTTTTTGCTCGGTTTTTTAAAAATTAATTTAGCATATTGAAAGTACATTAAAAATATTTTTAAACCATAATTCTATATTTAGGTAGACATTCAAGTAGATCCATCAAAATATATCCATTTATTATTTAACGATCAATTCATTTTTTTAAAAAAATCATTTTTAATTTAATTAACATTGTTTTATTTTCTACTGTTAAAAATTGTATATGGAATAATTCATGAAGGTTTCTATTTGTATAATTTAAAACTATTTTCAATTTTTATTTTGAAAATTTTGTAAGAAACAATCCCATTGCACATAGAGTCTGCACCATGGAAAGCATGGCATGGTAAACATCCGGTTTAATGGCCGAGGAAGAAGAATCGACACATTTTGAGGTGTGATAGTTGGATAAACTGCTTTGAAAGAAAAAAGTATAATAGTGTGGATTTTTTTCCCATCTAGTATTTCTTTTAATATTGCATAATCTAAAATTTTAATTGTTAAAAAAAATTAAATTCTCTTTATAATTATCTCTCCTAAATGAGATTTTACTTCCCTATAACGTTGCTCTTTTTGAATCTGACCGACTTAGCCATCTGCCAGTTTTTCATACTATTAAATAGTCTTTATGTTTACTGTAAGCAAACTTTTTCTCCCTTCCAGAATTTAGAACTACTGAATGAATAGAAAAACTGCACAAATATATCAAGAAATACTAGTAACTCAACTCATAATTTTGATTGTCACAGAGGAGACTTCAGCAACAGTGAAAGTAATTTCAATTTCTATCTGGTAGTTGAACTAACTAAAATACTGATTTGATGATGAAATTAGATGAGAGCTTAAGTTGAAGAAAACTGTGACTTACTTTTAGCTGATTTTAATATTTCTATTGTTACTGAATTTTACCATTATTTATAATGGAGGGACCCCTATTAGCTTTACAATTTAAGAATTTTGGACTATTCTATTAATTACTAGTACCAGAATTTGCATTGGGGGGGGGGGGAAGAACTCAAGGAAATAAAGTTTTATGATATCTCAATAGGTCATACTAAACTATTGGTAAAAGAAATATCTGAAGTCGAAATTCCATATATTAATTATTTTATTAATACTTTATACATCCACTCATTGGGTTCAAATACGTAAAAAACAAGAACATTAAAACTAAAAATGCACAAAAATTAAAATTTAATTGATAAAAAAAAAAATTTACATTAAACAAATTATGGATTAAAATTCAATCCTTTTTTTTTTTTTTTCTCTTGCTATTTCATTGACGATATTGTTTGGGTCAATTTCGCTATTTCAATGAATATTTAATAAAACTAAACCAGGGAAAACGCCGGCTCCATCACACACATCGTCACGCGATCATAAAATTGGTACTCATGAGAAAAAATAAACAAAAGAACATTGAAATATTGAATATTTAACAAAAAGCAATTGGGCTACAGTTGGATTGTGAACATTTCACTTGTAGGCTTGGGAGGCGGATGATTCAAGCCCGCCCTGGGTGCTCGCCTGAGTCGTCCAACAATTTCTGCTATATTTTCTACGATTTGTGACATTGTGAAAGGGCATATAATTGCTGTCTTTAATTTTTCTCTTTTGGTCTAATGTAAACAGCGTGTTCGCACATAATTCTTATGTGGATATCATATTTTTTGTGTCTGTGGTTAAAAGTTTAATTAAAAAAAAAAATATGACTCCTTTTCTTTCCACAATTTTTAATTTTATATTTCAACAGTTTATTCTATTCTTGAGAACGAGACAGTGAAATTTCAGTTAACATAAAAACATTTTATGCTTATTGTATTAACGAAATGAAAGGAAAAGATAATAAAAAATTTCAACTCCTTTCTTGGATTCCCCCCATCTTCATCCTCTGAAAAATAACCAGTACACATATTAATGTTTTAAGTTCAAAGATGTGTGCAAGTTTCTTTTTAAATGAATACTTTGGATTGTATTTTCCTGTTATGTATAAAAGCACCAAGGATTTTTTTTTTTTAATTCTCCCAATATTAATATTTTCGCATTTTCTTCAAATCTGGCACATTTTTGTCAAAGAAAAATTTGTTACTTTAAATGACAGTTTCTCAGTCTAGGACATTTATAAAAATTCGTGGAACAATAGTAACTTTTTTTCATATAAAAGCCGATTTTGTCCGCTCAGTCTAAAAAGGGGAGAAAACATTTTTATACGTGAAATATTAGCAATGGATAATGTTTTTGTTGATACCAGCTCTGAAATAAACGACTTATAACATGAATGGAATTTATAATTCCATGTAAATTTGAATGGTTGGTGATTTAATTTTATTAATTTAGTTAATGTTTGGTTTTATTGATTTTTTTCAGATCTAATGCATTTAGTTATCCTTTTTTTACCTTTTGAATTTAATATTTTTGTATGTATTGTAACTCAATACGTACAAAATTCGATCACTTTTTGTCTCTCCTAAAGATTAACTTAAAATATAGGCTATCCAAAACGTTGCTTTTAAAAAATGATAAACCTATCATAACTAGGAGTTGAATTTTCTAAGGAAGCGAATTTATAAAAACCATCTCTGTAAATTGTGCTTCTTGGCAATAATATGAAGCATGCAGAGAAAAAGGTTTTCGCGAGTAATTTTTGTGTGTGTGATGGTATGATGTGTTAACAAAAGCACACAGAAGAAAATACTGTGTTATTCAACTGAAACTATAATTGAGTAAATTCGAATTCTCGTTGAGCACTGTAGATAAGAATTATTGGAAAACACTGACTTTTGCTGGTTTTGTGACTTCTTGTTGGTTATTCCAATATTGCAGGTTTATTCATTTTTTTTTTATCATAAAATTAATATTAGAATTTTTGACTAATATGACTGTTCTAATTCCATATTATGCAAAAATTGAAATTACTTTTGAATTTCTTAATAACTTTCTAACAAATGAAAGTTCATGGTACACATGAACATATAGTTAAATTCTTATTAAGCAGAACATGAATTTAAGCCAAAGCATTTAACAAAGAGCCACATCCAACCCGCCGTAACATTAATGTGCATATTAAAAATAACACCATTTTACCATCCTGTCATTAAAGGATTCCATTTGAACATAAATTAATTTCAAATTTTTATCAATTTATTTTAACATATTAGATTAAATTAGCCACACATCTTGATTTTTACAGTATTTTTGTATTTATTTAATGTGAAATTGATTGTACTGATTTATGTAAGATATATTATTTTGGAAGAGAACTTTCTCTAAATTCGTTGGTTTACATCGTAGATATTCTACCTTTCATAATTTTTTTTGCACTAGAATATAGTCAGACAATCGTTTAATTTAAAGGGAGATGTCATATTTATGGTCTCCATTTTAATATGTAAAATAAAAAAGAAATAAGCAGTCAATGAAAGGAAAGTAACTATTATTTAAGTAAACTATTATAAAAAATTATTTTAGATTCAAACTGTATGAAAACACTGTTATTTTAATCAAGTACACTATTCAAAAAATTAAAGGATATCGAGGTTTTTGATCGATATTCCAGGATAAATTTAGAGTGGCGAATACATTATCCGCAGGCATAGTGTGCCGTAAGAACATAGACGAAAGAAGAATTATTTTATGGAATTTTGTTTGTTTTTGGTACAAAATGAAAATACACAATTGGTGTATTTATGAACAACAACCAAAAATGTGTAATTTATTGAAAGAACACTCATTTTAATAGGATGTATGGATTTCCCTCTGATAGGCGGTTGAACGCGGCAACGTTGAACATCTGTTAGGCGTGGAATCTATCAGGTTATTAATGAGAGACTGAGATTTTCAGAAGAGCTCTTCTCAACTGTAGAATAGTTTGTGGCGGAGATAGGTGGACAATAATCCGCTTGCCAAAGCATGTCCCGAACATATTCTGTTGGGCTCAAGTCGGGAGAGTATCGCCTCCAAACCATTCGTATGATTACTTCGTCGGTGAGGAAATCGTCCACCAGCCCAGCACAATGCAATCATTGTCCGTTAAAATGAAATTATCACCGATCGCTCCAGTTTAAGAGAGACTACAAAAGGCTTCTGATCTCTATACCGCTTCCATTTTTAATTATATGCAGTTGACTTAGACTCCAACTCCTTCTTAAGATGACACTTACTTGCAGAAATGCAAGTAAGTATCCCATGTTCACTCCAGATGAAAATGCGTCTATTATCAGGATGGACTGCTCAATTAATGCCTTCTCCAATTGGCATGCTCTCTTGTCCATTCTCTGCGTCGTTGACCTGCTGTTAACGAAACAAATACCATAAGTCTACCAGCATATAAACCAATGGGGTGGAGATGGTTTTGAATGGTTTGATTCGAAACTGAGCTGAAAGTAGTTGTTGTTGGAGGAGAGGGACATAAATCGTTCGGTTTCTTATGCCTGTCATATTTAGGCATCAATTCTCATTGTTGATCTTCTACAACCTTTGCCGGTGTGAAATTTGTAACCGAAGAATGATTCCAGGTTCCGGTAATTAATCTATGTGATTCTTCCACCGAATAAACAACTACGGCTTGTGTTTAAATCAGATGGACATTAATCGTTCTGTTTCTTTTGATTGCCAGATTTAAATATCAGTCCTCATTTGGCGTGTTTACTCACCTACGACTTTTACCGCGTCTTCGGTGTGCATTTTGTAACCCCACAACAATTCCGGATCCCAACCACAGCTTGCGATTGGTCAGCTTGTAAGCGACCCGTAATTGTCCAACCTTCTGATTTTGGTAAATGATTTCGTTCAGATATCGCACCTCACTGATGCAAAGCAAAATGTTCATCTTTTTCATTAAATAAGTTGACAATTCATTTTCATTCGTGGTCGTTCACAAGTCATTCTCGATGTCATAAACAAATTTTATATTTTCACATTTTCAGACGTTTGAAAATTTGCCTTTTTTAAAACTAATTTTTATTATGTTAATTAAAGTTCTGATTAAAGTGATTTTTTTTTAATTAGAAAACTTATAATATTTTTTCATGTTTTTCAGCAGTGTAAATACTAAATATAACAAAAAATTGTTGTTTAATAGCAATATATTTTTATGTGTATTTTCACTTTTAGGGTAATGTAAGTTTTTTGTAATAGATGCAATAAATAAACTGATTTTGCGATATGAACATTGAAAAACTGAAGTTATTTCTATGTTTAGGATTAATTTTAATTACAGTGCATTGAGTTTTTGAAATGAGATATATGAGCTAGAAATCCGTTAAGTGATGAAATTTTCTGTGTTTGTACTGGCGATGAGCATGATAAATCCGCAAGTTGAAAGTCTTTTCATTGGATTTGAGCATTTGCAATTGGATTGAGAACGAGGTTGTGATGCCCCAAGGGTGGGGTATTCATACACACCTCCTTCAAATATCTTTCATATTCCTGCTGTTTCAACAGCAAATAAATTCGTTAAAGTGTTTGCCATTTGACAAAAACATTAATGTAAATGTACATAACACGTATGCACATTTAATTCATTGTATTTCTCTCTTGTAAATCCTGAAAATATAAAATAAATAAAAAATAATATACCACCCTGATTATGTATAGTTGAGTTTTCTCTTTTTAAAACTTAGAATTGCAATTGGATTTTGTTAAACTTGGAACTAAGTCATTAATAGTTTAATTTCGTTGTTTTAGAGCAATGTCTAATGTAAGTCAAATGCATCAAATTTTCTGCAGTTTGCAGAGCTTGCTGGTCCCGGAGGTCCTTAGATTGTTGCCGTTGCAAAATAAAGAACTTGTCAGTTAGTTTAAATAAGTATAAAAGATAGTAACTCCATACTTTGTGCAGATTGCGCATAGTAACTCCGTAATGGTTTGTCATAATGAAGGAAAAGGGAAAAATCATTCGAAGGGACACTAAAATATCCATATATGAGACAAGTCACATCAAATCGCTCAACTAAAGCAAGTTAGTGGTTTAAATGATGCCGTTTGACAGTTTTATCAGTTATGACACATGGGAAATGCTTTTAGCAATTTGGCAGTTGTATTAAGAATGCAAAATGGCAGTTTCAGGCGCTGTGGCTTCTATGAAGAGATGCTTTAAAATGCAGCTTGGGTTTTCGGACATTTCAATACAGAGCTCTTTTATATTAGCTTGTATGCGTATTTTTAAGGTATAGATATGAAATTCTTACATTGTAGGTATCACGACGATTATGGTTTGATATTTTATGCTTCGAGTGCTGTTCTGTGATGTGTACTGTTCTTATGGTTATATTACGTGACAATGGTAAGCAGAAATTAAATAGTCATTTCAATTTATTTCACATCTATAAATATAATTATCATAATATTTTAGAGATAAGACAAGCATTCACTGTCTTCATATAATAAATATTTTTCTTTAAGCATACTGAATAACCGTATTCATTACATTTTAACCTCTTTATTAAGATTAGTAAGCGGTACATTTATTGTCCAAACGTAATGCGGGGAGGGGGAAGAAGGGAAAATCACTTTATTGCATGCTAAACGTTAATTATACAGAGCTTCCGAATTTGTATGCTGTGAATGTTTTTCATGCATTGTAACCATGCTAACCGTTAAACGTTTCTGACCTCTTGTAACCTGAAAATATGATCCACAAAAATTGTCACTTGTGTATGTCTGATTTTAGTGTATGACTTCTGTGAGTGGTGAATGTGTCGGGAGTTCAAGCAGTTTAATGACTTGTGTGTCAAATCTTTTTTAAAAAAAATAATGATAATCTTTTCCTAGTTTTTAAGGGTTGTTGTCATTTAATCAGGTCCTATTACCTGGTTATTAAAAAGTTAAAACACCGTTAAGTTCAACCGGCCATTCTCGTGCGAAGAGGAACCGGTTTCAAATGGCACCTAAATGACAGTTAACTTGCGACAGCCAATTGTAGATGCAGCAGTGCGACCAATCGCACACACTGAGTATTCCTTATTATTATTATTTTCTTTCTTTTAGCCCATTTGACCTGACCAAATAGTAAAAGATCACTTCAGAAAGATAAGGAAGTCAAATCATTATTGTATCTTGAAAAAAAAAAAAAATTTTTTTTTTTCCAATTTTCAAAAAAAAATTTTTTTTTTTTCCTTATCGGAAAAAAAAAAAAAAAGTATATACCTTGCTTATGTCATCCAAGTAACTGAATCATTTTCTTTTCCTTCTTCCAGCTACTTTGTACGTTTTATTTTTAAAAATCTTGAGTTGCAAAAGGAGCAATCAGTTCATAAAATTATGTAGGATTCTGTTCCAAGTTTGTCAGACACTTTTTTTAAAAAAAAGTTTTGGATTGTTTTCTGATGTATTTGTTTACCATCATAAACAGGAATTGTAATAATTTCTTCTATTAAAATTCCGCAAATTTTTAATGCCGAAGTCCTGCAATTTTAATTATCTGAAATAGCAGAATTGTTATAGGTCAGTTGTCAGTTATATTTGTCTGTTAAAATAAAAATGATTTTCTGAATAGTGTTGACAATTATGTATTTTTATGTGTTTTTTATTCCTTGTGTAAGATATCTGTTTGTTAAAGTTGGTTAGCACTAAATTTCATGCTTTTTCATAGAATATCGCATTGTGTTGAAAACAAAGCAAACAGTCTTATTTACCATAGGTAATCTTCTATTTTCTGTCTTAAACATTGTAAAATCATATTTTATATACTTATTTGCCAACTTTTTGTTGCCCTGTTTTTTAAATTAGGAAATGAGAGAAATTGTTGACTATTTGCCTTATTAACGCAACTCAACTTTACTCTACAATAAAGTTGCGTTGCAATTTAGGTATTGATGATGTAACCAAATAACTCTTTTTTTTTTTTTCTATTTGTTATTCAGAAAACTAAATTATAATTATTATATTTACTTTTATTGGTCAAAAATTGAAGCAAATATTTCTCATAAATAAATAAGAAATGCTATACAAGTTGAACACAATACATTCTTGCTTTCAAAAGCGATTTTCTTAAAGTTTTCGAAAGTCTTAAAAAAAAAAAAAAAAAAAACACCCTGTATTTTTGAATAAGTAGCTTAGAGATTTTGGTAGTTTTAATAAACAGAAATACATCAAATTTACTGTAAAATGCAGAAAGAAACATCCAGAAATATACCGATAAACCCATGGTGCTTTTGGAAGGTGATGTAAAGATGGTCAGCGTGCAAGCACAAATGACTGAAACCAGTTTCCTGAAATTATTCCTGTGCCCTTCTATTCAAACTAGCGTGTTGCAATCTATCCATCCATCTATCAGTTTTGAAACTTTTTTTAGATATCTCACTTCGGGATGGCCACTTGGAAGGTCGTTTACCTCTACAGCGTGAAGGTCATCCTATTTGTATTGCAATTCAAATGATATTCTGGTTAAGGTCAAGGACGATCTGTCTTGCAGTCCGTCCTATTTTACTATTGTAAAATGTGTGTTCCCGGGAAAAGAAGGGCATAATTTTGTTCAGTTAAAAAAAAAAAAAACTCTATATATAGGATTCATATAAAAAAATATGAGAAAAAAAAAGTTATTTAATAGAAAAATGTACATAAAAAAAACGAACTACAAAATGCAGCTCGGAATTATGCCTAGAATAGTCTTTATATTTTTAAATAAATTGTTTTTATAGATTTATTTCCAAATTCAACCCCAAACCGAAAAAAATAATTATAGAAGTTTTCAGGTTCGCATCAAAAACATACATGACACTGTTTAGTATAGCATGCATAAGAAAAACTAATTATGAAATGTAATAAAATCAATTCTAAAGAGTATTATAAAATCTAACAGCTGTAAAAATAATCAATTATAATAAGTATTTTAATAATACAAAATAATTATAAAAGTGTTTATAATCAAAATTATAAAATTATTAATTATAAAAAAATATTTAAAAAAATAAACCAACTTCAACGAACTGTTGGTATGAAGAAGAATAAAGAAAAATGCATAAAGTTGTGTGCAAATAAAAATGTATGTCCTGGAATAATCCCTTCCAGCTCATTTTCTTACTTATCTAGTTTATAAGATTTACATCTTCCAAAAGTCTAGTTTAAAAAGAAAGAGAAAAATTCATAAATTAAATTTCAGAGAATGAATTATGTTAAACAAGATATAAAAACCTTTCAAGAGTGAAGTTAAGACACCTAAGTTTTAGTTTACCGATTAAAAATTCAGAGAAATTTGTTAAAATAACTATATGAATTTCACTTTTGTATTCCATCTTTATAAGATAGGGTGTCCCGAAATTCACGCAAAGCGAATTTCTAAACATCTTAAATAGTGTGGAATGTTTGGTAATAAAAATACAGATTTTCCTTCAAAATTCACCTTTAGGCTTGGTGTTCGGAGAAAGTGAGTATACGAAATTGTTTTCTAAAACAAATCCTTTAATATCCTTTATCAAAAACATTATGTCTTGTGTTAATTTTGGGACACCCCGTATATTTTGTATTAATAAGCTCATTTTTAATAAAACTAAATAGAAAAGTCAATCTTAGTTTTTAAAACTTGCATAAAATATATAAAAGATAATATTTTGCTTTCTTAACATTATTGTGATGTAGGAAAATTGTAAATGAAAAAGGTACACTAGAATAAACAGATAAGTAAATTTTATTCCTTTTTTGAAGTTCATGCCACGACATTTTAGCAACTTTGTCCATTCAGTAAACTTATTATTCAATTAAAACCTATGAAGGCTGTTAAAATGATGCATTGCTATGGACATTGAAGTGATGTAACTTGAGACCAAAATGTCAGATTTCAGCGAAAGTTTTCGTATTGAAATAAAACTAAAAATTTAGCAAAAAACATATTTATTTAAGTATCAACATAGTTACCATTCTTTTCAAGTTGGCACTGTATTTCCTCTCTACTCCTTTTCCCTGCTAGCATTTGTTTTTTTTAGAAAGCATAAGGGTGTTACGAAGCGATTTTAAACTTTCCGAAAAATTCTTCTTCTCAAGTCATAAATTTATTTAACTATTGCTTACTAACGATAAATAGGTGTAAGAAATGGTATTTTACCTATAATTCTTACCTAACCTTACCCATATTTCTCTCAAGCGTTCTATTCGAAAATACTCAAAAGTAATCGAATCTTCCAGACAAGCGATTACGCAGCAAAACTTTTCCAAAACATTCCCCAGTTCTGTTACTCGCTACAAAATGGCTGTGTGTATTTAGACTAACCAAGCATAATTGACGTTTTTGCGTGATTCGCCACTTCCTAGAAGAGGACGCTGTACTATTGTAGTGCAAGAGGGCATCTCCGTCGCAATGGCTTGTCCTAACCCGTAGTCCATCCACCACGCAATAGATACCTCATTCGCCGACTAGTTTTGAGACCAGAATTTGAGTGTAATTCAAAGCTGCAGTATGTTGGTATGATGAGCAAGATAGGTCTTGTCCTGCGGGACTTAGTGGGGGAGGGAGCAGTGTGGCCTTTAGGATAACTAGACCCCTTCTGTAGAGGATTCACTGATGCATCTTAGATAGCTGTTGAATCAATGCTATCGTGTTTTATCATTATCCTTAAAAAAAAAAAAAGGAGAACGGGCGGTTTTGTTACAGCTTGATAAAGTGAATTACTTAAGCAATAATATGTGAGCAATCGCTTTTTTTTTTTCCCACTGACTTGAGCTGCGAATTGGAGCTCCATGAAAGTGGTGCCGAAAGCATCGTGATTGGAATACCATTGACTAGAGCTCGAGCTCTTGGCAGATTAAGAAGTAATCAATTATTATATAAGCAGGACTTTTTAATGCTGAAAATAATGGGTTTTAGGAGCGAAAGTTTGCGTCTGATCCACGATTATTTCCTGTTAGGCAACATAGTTTAATTAACTGCACATGAATAATGGCAGGGATTGTGGAGATCATTCAACATGTCAAAAAATGTAGGTCTGATTTTCATTTGTTATCTACCTGAAGTATGAATACTGAAAGTAATTTCTATTCACGCTAGCACTAGATGAGGAGAAATCAGTCTTTTAGGTTATGTGTGTTCTATATATAAAAAAAAGATTTCCTATATATAAAAAAAAAGATTCCCTGGTGTTTTTGAACTTTTTGTACATTTCACGTGGGAGTTTAATGAAATTCACACAGTTTTCGAATGTTCGTTTTCAACCGTTTAAAGATATAATCTCAAAATAAAATAGATACTGCTTAAAAATTATTTCTTTATCGTTGAAACTAAAAATAATACTATCGTGGTTTTATAATTGTTCAACAGAAATATAACATTCCATAACATTTTTGTCTGTAAAAATATTGTGTTTAGGTAAATACTTCGTGAGAAATTGAATACATAAGAGGTTTTTGAAAATTCATACATTTATAGAATTTTTTTTTCTATTTTAACAAATTTAGAATTTCTTACATTATATGTATCATGTTACATATAAATGTCATTAATATTTAGACGCAAAAATATTGATAAACAGAAAACTGTCTAAATTATTTCGAAATGAAATAATTATTTACAAACTTACTTACAAAAAGATGTTTCCATGCACAGATGTCTTTGATGTTGGCGTGTAAGTCGTATCTATTCCGCTTTATTTAAATAAATGTTTAATCATTTATTTTTACCATCTTTCTTTTTTAGAGATTTAAAAGCGATATATTTTTTTTTTTCATTATATGAAAGTAATTTACAGCACAGACATAAAAAATTTTTACTTCCTTTAAAATGAGTTAACAGTACTCTCAATTGTAGAAAACCGTTTGAAATGTCTTCGGGCCATGCATGGCCTATTTTTTTTTTTTTTTTTAACATTATCTGTGTCAAGGATTTCTGTCGCCTGCAAAAACAAATTACGAATCTCAGAGAGTTTATTTGATATCATTGAACTTTCTGAAAAAATACATGATTCCCATCTAAATTCTGTTGAAGTGATAAATAAGTGAAAAAAATCAATCTATTGATTGTATTATTAACTTTATTAACAAATATAATTAGTATTTGAAAATATTTTTTCAATTGAAAAGAATTAGATCTTCTGAATGAAAATCGTAAAACCCTTTATCACGTGACAACTCTACCTCTACTTAAACGTTCAGGGAAAAAAAAAAAAAAAAAAAAAGAATGTTTTCATTTTTCCAAATTAAAATTCTTTTATCTAACTAAATAAAGGTTTTTCACAAAATGTTCTTTTTTATAATGAATGTTAAAAAATAAAATGGGCATGGTTTTCTCATTTAGTTGCTTCATTCAACGTTAGGTGTCCTTGTAATCACGTGATGATTCAGTAAGTTTACTGTATTTTCATACGCAATCTATAATGCTTATTATTTTCATCACCAGGGGTCATGGCTGTAGATTATCACGTGACAAATGTGCAACAAATTCTTTTTCAATATCATACTATAACTCTTTTTCAGAAATTTTATAGATTTTTCTTTTGCTTTCTTGACATGACATTGTTGACATTTCCCATTAATTTAATGTATAATTTATTTTGATAATTAGCTTTATAAAGAACTCTAA
Organism: Caerostris extrusa; assembly: GCA_021605095.1. Classification (NCBI taxonomy): domain Eukaryota; kingdom Metazoa; phylum Arthropoda; class Arachnida; order Araneae; family Araneidae; genus Caerostris; species Caerostris extrusa. The sequence continues at coordinate 101,112 of BPLR01018967.1, forward strand.
AAAAAAAAAAAAAAAAAAGAATTATTTCAATTTTTAAAATTGCGTAATAAGTTAAATGAATGGTGTTTATTATATCACGAAAAAAATAGTAAAAAGAATGATAAAAACATTTGTTCCTCTTCCAAAAGTGATATAGGTGGATAGGTAATGTGTCAAAAGACAACCCAGCTTAAACCCTGTACACACTTTCTGAAAAAAATAAATATAGTATATTGTTGTTTAAGTAATGTCTTGAGTCAAACTTTAAATCAGTAGAATTAGAATTGTTTGCAAATAGTATTTCTCCAACTTGAATTACTTTTTTCTTTTCTTTTTCTTGCATTTTATTATTAGTCGCTGCATAGTTCTAGTGCGGCGACGATGAACAACTTTATATGACAAAAATTAATATAAATACATGTGACATTTATTTTCATTACAAAATATTTACTAATCAAATCTGTTTTGATGTTATTATTATGATTTAATAAAATTAAAAGATTGATTAAACTTTTATCATGTGTGAACATGATATTGCCCTGGTTAGGGGTCCGTGACGTTATTCGAAAATGAGGGCCAAGCAAATAAAAGTACATTGCAAATTTTGGCGGAAAATAGTACTTTGGGCCTCTTAACTCTTGAAATGATTCATGAATAATGTTAACCTTAAGGAATTTTCTGAGAATTTGGCTTTTGATTGAAGTGTTTTGTAGTAGGGTTTTGAATCACATTTCATGTTTTGGGTTGGGATTTTAAACATTTGTATTTCTAATGGCTATAAGTACTCGTAGTGCGTTGATCAATTCCTTCTTTTTGAAGTTTCATATTTATCACTTTTGGCATTTTCCCGTGCCTATTGATCTGTATAGTGATTATTGTATTTGGAATACTTCTTTCTTCATTTAAGCCTAGAATTTTCAAACTTTGGCATATCTTTTGGGTATTGCATGTGATAACGTTTCTTGTAGAATTTGGAATGCTTCATTCTTCATTTACGACTAGAATTTTCAAACTCTGATATATATTGTTTTGGCTATTGAATATGATAACGTTTCTTGTAGAATCGGGAATACTTCATTCTTCATTTACGACTACATTTATCTTACTTTTAAATATTCTTTTAGAGATTCTTGAACAATTCATTCTTCATGAAGTTTTTGATCTATTCGACATTGCTATATTCATGTGGCTATTGAATTTGGCTATTCTTATAGTATTCCAATCAATTGCTTCATATTTCTCTTGCATTATTAAACATTGGTATATATTCATAAGTTTATTCATCCGTTCTCGAATGCTCACGCATGATAAGTTGAAATCTGCCGAGCAAATTTTGTTTTTTTTAATATTATTTTTTGCTTTGTTTCTTGTTCATTTCTTGACATTCCTCGGTTTCTGAAGAAATATGTAAAGTCATAGTTCCATAATTGAACAGTAGTTAGTTTTTTTTCTAAATATTAACAAATAATAAGCTTACAAACTATAAATTGAAAAAAAAATGTGAGCTCAAATGTTGTGTAAATCGTTATTGAAAAATTAGGAAATTAAAAAATGGTGCTTCTTTATTTTATAACCTTTCAAGAAGATAATTTATTAAGGCCCGTTACATAAATAGTTTACTGAAAACATTAGAAATTATTCCTGTTTAATATTATTTTAATATCAAATTCTAAGAAAAAAATCTGAAAAAATGAAAAAAAAAAAAAAAAAAAAAAATCTTAGAATTTTAATATATTTTCACATAAATACAGAAAACTATTTTTAAAAATAAAAATATTAAAAGTATTTTTTAATGTATGAGATTTGCGATATGAATGAATTACTTTCCAATTTTTTAATATTTTTTTTTTTATTTTAAGACTCTTTTTAAATAATAAAATCCCTTCTTCTACAGTAAAATATTGAGTTTTAAAATTTAATGTGTACTTCATAAAATTGTAGAATTATTTACGAATGCGTAGATTATAGAATTTTATAATTTTAATAAAAGTTTTTAACCAAGGCTTTCAAAAGTAACAATAACACTTTTGAATATTTTCGATTAAAATTCATTCAGGAAAAATTTAATAAACTTTAAAAGTTGTTAATTTTTTTATGATAATATTCAGATATAAATTTTAGATTTAAATTCTTTTTTTAACTTACAAATGTGTAGTACTGGAGTTCCATGACTTTCACTATTGTGATGCCAGGTTTCAGAAAAATTAATTGCTATCGATGGTGCATTTCAAAAAAAGGTTTGGTATGCGATTTAGTATAGTGTTTACAATATAGAATAGTGTAGGTGATTAAAATGCTGAAACAAATGAAATTTTTACTGTGTTAAATACGATAATCTAATGATATATTATCAAAGGCTTAATGATACAACGAAACAACATTATTACACACGAAAGTTATGTCTATTCTTTCTTTTAAAACAAAAACAAGCGGCCAAGTCAAAAGATTCCAACAGAGAAGCGTCGTAGAAGGAGAAAAGTATTTTTGGAGAAGTTTTAATCCCAATAAAAGTAATTTTTATTTTTAATAATTAAAATTTTTGATAAACCGAAATTAAAAGAAAACTAGAAAAAAAAAAAAAATTCTCGCTAACTATTATACTTTTTTCTTTCGAAATTACTTTGTGCCACTTATAAATATCTAGCATCCTTAACAAAGAATCGATTCGTCCGTTTCCGCTTTTAAAAACGGATATTTACCATTCTACTTAATCGGTGGTGGAATTGTATCTACATTTTTTAATGTTTTAGTCGTTTCGAATTTTAAGCTCAGACTGTTTTTGATCAGTTTAACGGCATTGTAATAAATTAATTACATTTTCACTGTCTACATCATTACGAGAACTTAATAGTTTTTGTATTAAATTAAAATTGAATAAAAGTGCCCCGCATAAACAAATAGACTTGGGAGTGTAATTAGACACTTTTGACTCACCTTCATTAACACTGAACCTGCTACAAATCCGTCATGTATAGTGATGTCATAGTGTCAGTTATTGGAATAGAAATATTATATAATAATATAATTATATGTTTATAAAAAAACACCACATTAACTTAAAAACTAAAGAAGCAATGCATTAGAAACACAACCGTTTTACACAACAAATTGAACAATAATATTCACTACAAGTAAATTGTGTAACAAAACCATCATAATATTCGCAATATAAAAAATTATATCTATTTATCAATCTCTCTTTTTTTTTTTTTTATACATACACACACACATATATAAATATATATACTTGCAAGTAAGTGCTATTTACCTTCAAACATTCCATTGCAAAAGCTGTTCCTGTCCTGTTTCATTTTCTGTCCTCGCATTTCATTTTTTGCCAGATATGTTTGTGACATATATATATATATATATATATATATATATAAGAAAAATTGCAGAAAGTATTGAAACGATTTCTACTTTCTCTATTAATTAAACTTAAATTGAAAAAAAAAAAAACTTGAATGGCCTCAAGTTATCAACAATAAGTTGAAATATCGTCATAATTAGCATAAGTATCACACTGATTCCACCATTATGCCCCAAGAGCCAAGACTTAGCTAGCTCGTTTTGGAATTAGCAGGCGAGTAAAGTATCTATGGCGCGGAGTGCAGAGGGTGATCGCTATGGTCGCAATTTGTCAGTACTTTGATTAATTAGTCACTCGTACTTAAGTTATATTTTGTAAGAGTCAATGACAAGCCATTTAGGCCGAGATGCCATCTTGCGCTACAATAGTACAGCATCATCTTCTGTGTAGCATCGGAATTACGTAAAAACGCCAATTATGTTTGGTTAGTCGAAGCATACAGCGCCATTTTGTAGCGAGTAGTAGAGCTAGAGTATGATTGGAAAGCTCTGTTCAAGAACATTAAAATTATTGTTTTTTTTATTTAATGTGACGTTGAAAAATAAACAACAGATCGAAGACTCTATTTTTGCTTTTATAAGAAATACTTTTATTCGATTATTAAAAAAATTTGAAAAGTATGGTTTTAATGTTTCTTCACGTAAAGTAAGTGGCATAATTAATAATAAAAGAAAGAAACGTCCAAGTTTAGTTTTAATTCAGAAAAAAGTAAAAAAAAAAAAAAAAAAAAAAAATCACTCAACAAAGATACGTACACTTCTTAATAGGTCTAAATCACATCTCGTATTTTAAAAGAAAATCCAACTACAAAAAGAACTATTACAAAATCTTTAAACATCTGTATAGGAACTGTAAACAGAATTATAAATGCTGATTAATGCAAAAGTTAATCAAAACAAAACAAAACAAAACAATAAACAAATAGGATGTTAACCGGCTAACGGCAGAACAGGTTTCCCAACCGAATACTGCTGTTGTATTAACATTGTTTGGCTGGTAAAATGTGGTAGTATGCAGTTGTACTGCATGAGGCTTGGATGTATTTACTTGACTGCAATAGAAAAATATCAATTTACTACCAGAAAAAAACGGAGAAAAAGATCTAAAAGTTGGTTCACAGAAAACAAAGACAGTTTTGTTAAAGGTTTTATGATTATTACTGGATTCTCTTACAACAGAAAATTTAAAATAAGGAAATAATATGTATCAACACCTATTTTCGAAGAATACATTCCAGTGCTTTACACAAGTGAACTTCATTGTGCTAAGATAAAGTTGCCGGCCATACCTCTAAATCTATTGTACAAAATGAGAAATGAAGACGGAATTGAGGCTATTCCATTTAAATGCATCCCACCCAAATCCTCCGAAGCGTCTCCTGTGGACTAGGATGTATTTGGGCTTGTAAAAAAGCTCTTTATACAAAAATTGGATGGATTCTGGAAGATTGTGGTGAAACAGTGAAACAAAATCGATCTTAACATTTCAAGAAAAGTTCTTTTATCTGGGATATCAAAATGTAACATGATTGTTCAACAAATGGGCTATCAGACTGAGAATACAAAATTATCTTTGTTTGTATCTATATTGTTTCAAAATAGTTACAAAAATGTGTCAAACCCCTCTGTAATGATTTTTAAGCACTTTAAAAACAGAATGGCAAATTATAAAATGTGTTTTTGATAATCCATAAAAGGGTGCTATTCTATTCGAACATCCGATAAGTACTATTTTTAAAGCTTATCATTTATTTACTATCAAAATAATCTATTTACACTGAACATAGCTCTATATTCTTACTTATCAAAATACATATTTCTAATTATGATTGTAGAGGGGATTTTTATCATATTTAACAGGATTTTTAAATATATCATATTCACATGTTTGTTAATCTATAAATGGATCTATGCAGATTATCGTTGAAGTCAAATCAAATGCAAATGTGCCACAAATGAAATCAAATAAATGAAATATGTCAAAGATGTAAAGCAACAGCATTTTACGAAAATTAACTGTTGCTGTTTTATACGACTGAATCTAACAAAAATATCCATATTTAAATGTCTGGACAATCTGAAGAGTAATTGCAAACTAGGATTATTAGAAAAATATCATTGAAGTTCATTTTTTTCATGTTAGTAGAACAAAGATTGTAAATGTTTTATGGAAATTTGTAAAACAGAATATTTTTTATATATGTATTAACATAAAAAGCAAAAGGCGAAATTACTCAAAATTGTCGAGGCTTTTCTTAAAAATTTATTTCCAAAATTCATACTATTTTTTTAATTAAAAAAAAAAGACTAATTCATTTTTTTGCGCGACTTGTGGTTCAGTGACAACGCTCAGGAGAAATAAAGTTCGAATTCTCTGGCTGCATTGTTGTAGTCACTGGCTTCGGAAACAAGAAGACTCGATGGCCATTGTGACAATGTGTGTAAAAGCATCTCGTATCGATAGTCAAGCTGACTGGTGGCAGTTTTCCAGGTTTTCTCCCATACGACACGCAAACGCAGGGCAATTATCCTTAAAAGGCCTCAAAGAGGGCTCTGTCTTCCCTCTTCTGTGGGCTATTCGTAATATATTTAAGAAAAACGCGAGACCCCCAACGTAAAAATAGGGGGAAAAAACATACACTTAGGTATGAAATCATATTAGTCATCCGGCAGTCTTTGGAGATAATCTTATTACAGTAATAGGGTGTCAACATTTCTAACATGAATATGACATATGAACATAGATATGTGACATCAGATTACCAACTAATGATTGAGGTTTGTCAAATTGTGAAGAAAAAAATGATTTTGAAAATAAAATACCAGTGTAATATAATATTTAACAGAATATATATGTATATATAATAAAAGAACGCAATCATATAAGTTCTAAAATTAACTAAAACAATTAGTTTTAAATTAAAGAAAATTTCTAAATTTAGCCACTAGTAGATGACGCCAGATGTCATAAGATATAGATGCGCGAGACAGAAAGTAATTTTTGTTTAATTAAAAAAGCACTCATTAGAATTTAATAGTAATTTTCCTGGTAGCAAGCATGGTTAAGGTATAATAACTTAGGATGAAAAAAAAAAATTACAGTACTAAACAGTAACATTTGTTAATTAGTTACATTGTAATACGTACATCAAACATACTTTTTTACAGGAATATAGGGTCGAAAGTGACGCGTTGAACGAACATTTCAAATGCCCCAATCTATACCCATCACGTAACGAGTTTCAAATCCTCTGGCTGATAACCCATAGAGCACTCTATTTTATTCTTACTCTGCGTTTACAATCATATTTTCATTAGCAAGACTCCAATTGACTCCATTGAAGATCTCATTGCTCGACTCTCCATTGAGGACTGTGAGCCGCCTGACACTTTTGGAACAAATCCAGAGATATCATCTCACCAACGTTATGTCCTCCAGATACGTCTCAAATCCTGACACAGTATGCCACCAAAACTGTATCTCCCAGATACGTCTCAAATTCAGAGATATCATCTCACCAACGTTATGTCCTCCATATACGATCCCGGCACTGCTTCAAACCAGCTTGTTAGGTGGGATAGTACGTTAATGGGATAGTCCATTTTATATCAGTGATTCCTGTAGTCAATGGTGTCCTGGTTACACAATAAAAACTTCAGGTGCTGTGATAATCATTTTATCTATGCCGACTGCTGTCTTTTTAAAGCTAACGTTACGATTTGACCGCATTATTTTAATTAACCCAATTACGAGTTTTTTCTTAAAGCCATGTCAGGATTTGATTGCGTGAGTCGATTACTCTTTCTCCGCCTTTTAGCGTGCCCTCGAATCTCCCCTCTCTTTTAGCAAGCCCCCAGTCGTATTTCGGAATATTTTAAATCTTTTGACGCCCGATACCAACAACCAACTCAACCTGGAGTGTTTTTCTTTACTCAAGAGTTTGCAAACATTTTTCGTGTTTAGTCTATACTGAAACCAATCAATCAGGAGAGCCTTCTTGAAAGACGCTCGCAACCCACACTTTCAAATTTTTACAAGGCATTTTTACATGCTCATATCCATACATGGTGCATGTGCTCATACTGTGCGCAACCCATATGAGAGGCAATGATACAGTTAAAATGAGTTGAAGAAATCAAATTCGATTAGAATATATGCCCTTAAATTGAATTTTCTCCTCTTTTACATATCATACGGTTGCTCAGTTGCGACGTTTTGGATCTTCGCCTAGTCATTCATTAATTATTAAAACGTAATTATTAGCAAGCTAAATAGAATATGTTTGCGTAAAAAATTGGTTGCAAGGATAAATATCCTTATTAATGCGTCGGCGTCCTTTAGAATGCATATATATATATAGCAGAGGATTTGGAGGAAAAATATTTTGGTAATTAAAAAAAAAATATGGTTATTAGCTCTTATTAATGAATTTTTATCGTATTTAAAGAAATTTAAGTGAAAAAAAAAGTAAACTATTTTGTATATTTGAAAAGTTTTTCATTAATTTATTTGACCCGATAAGTAATTTTGGCTTGTGGAGGATTTTTAGAGAAAAACTGATTATCATTTACGTGGCGTGGGGTTTGGTTTGGTTTGGCTTAGAGTTCCTACGATCATTTTGTGCACACTTTGGGCTAATTAGACCGACACCTACAGTTTAACGTGGATTCCGAACCACTCACAAACATCCATGCCACCTCCAGGATTCGAACTTGAAGCCTGTGGTACCAAAGGTCAGAGCGCTAGACAATTAACCATCAGGCTGCGGTGGCGTATGAGAGGAAAACCCTACAACTCCCACCAGGCAGCCGTGCTATCGATGCAAAGGACATTTTTCCAATCGAACTTTTCTTACGAATTTTTCTTACAACAATGCCACGAACCTCAGCCTTCCTCCTCCTTAGCTGCGACAGTTGCCACTGGGTCGTATGTCGGACGAAACTGCTATTTCAGAGATTCCATGGGCAGCATGTCGAGGCTCGATTTCTCAAATTCGAGAGCATTTTAATTCAGGCGTTATCGAAAGTACCACCTAATATTGGCCCATTAAATCTATAGGTTGTGAATAGAGGGTGAAGGAGATGATCAGAACGATACGTGGAGGGTGTAAATGAGGAGATATGAGGTAGGTGGAATGTGCTAACATTTTAAATGCATTCTATAAAGAGATATTTGTTCCGAATAGTGATGCTGCCAAGGAACAGTAAAATCTGTTGAAGTATTATCCCCCCTGTTGAAGTATTGAAGTATGTTCCCCTTATAATGATTTATCTATTTCGTGAAACAAATCGGTAAAAAACATAATTATGGTGGCATAATTAAAAGTTATTAAAAGCCTAATTATTGTAGCATCCCCATACAGAAAAAAAGTTTGTTTGATGCTAAATATAAGGATATTTTGTATTCCAAAATAATTTTTACTCTACTTTTTAATTTCAATATTTTTTACTTTAGACCACTTATAAAAAAAAAGCCCCACAATTTGAATCTGGGAGTCGATTTATAGGTCAAAAACTCTTTACAATTTCAATACTTTGTTCTGACCAGGCCGAAGATTCTAATGAGTGGTAATTGTAACAGTTCTCCCCGCCAGTAAAAGGAGCCCATGAGCCGAAACTCAATGAATTGTGCATGACTGCAGGACAACATTATGTCATCAATCCGACCAGGATCCAATCCAGGTGTCAACAACCAACACAAGAAGCACCCTGTGCATTATACAGGACTCCAGATAATATCGTCTCACCAGAAGATTGCCTTTTTCTAATAATCTAAAATAAAAATAAGTAAAATGGAGCAATATGGATATTTCATTGCAATAATATTAAAGGCAAAAAGTTTTATATAAAACCCTAATTAAATTCTACTTTTTTTTAACAGATTTTTGTACAACTCACAACAAAGACTCACATTACAAAAAACATTCCTTTTTTTTTTAATACAATACTTTACCATATGTACAGTTATTCTGTCCAAACTCATCTTATAGTTCACCCAGTTTGGTGGAAAAAAAAGGCATAAATATTAAACTTTTCTAATCGTAGTTGGAGAATTATTAGGTGTTTGAGCTGCAAGCAAATAACGGAATAATTTTGAAATGAAACAATACAACAATCGTAGTCAATGTATTGCCCTAATTGGGTGTTATTTTGGCAAATAAAGAAGTGTTGCGTCCATTGAATGTGGCAACACTTTTCTGTAAAACATTTCGCAAGTCAAAAAATGCTAGTGAACTCCTTCAATGTTAATAAACGCTGAACTCATTGGGATTTTTTTTAATAAAGATCGAAAAACAATTGCACTTTTGTTTGACCTACAAACAAATAATAGATTTCAAAAACAAATGTCGAAACCACCATTAGAAAAAAAAACTGTTTCCTTGGAAAAAGAAAAAGGTGCCGCTGAAATTCTGACAACTTTTTTCTGAGAAAGAAACATTATTTCGCAAGTCGAAAGTTTCTAGAAAACTCTTTGGCTAAGTGTAATACATACGGAAGATCTCCTTTGATGGCGAAATTATTGTTTCCTTCCATCCTAATATATATATTTTTTTAAAACTCACTTGGAACGACTGACCTTATTTCTGTCCGACGACCCTAGGCAATTTTCCCGGAAATACACTTTAAAGAACTTTCTCTTTCCGAAAGCCCCCTCCTATAGAGGAAGAAAATTTTCCACAGAACATCGACCTCGAGCGAAGTGCGCAGAAATTTTTTTGGGGGTTTATGGAAGGTCGGTAAACCTTACTAAAATGCTGCTTCCCCCATCCATCTGATATCTGAACTCATCATGTCCGGGTATTCATTTTTTTATATCGAAAAGGATTTTTCATTGTGGTGTCAAATTCCTTCATAAGTTCCTACATTTATATAGGAGTTAATATAAAAATTATACATATCAACTTAAATATCTCAAGGAAAAACTTTTTCGCAGGATTTAAAGTGTTCGTATTGCAGTGTATACATATTATTATGTTCCGTTTATTTTATCTAACATATATGGAATCGAACTCGCGTTAAATGTTGTTATTTTTTGACATGGACCTCCTGAAATGCATTCGCGAGAAACTTCTTATGGGTTAAGAATGAACACGAGATGGATGTTGTGGTCCAGATACACTTCCAGGCTTGGCTTGGTTTGTCGCTCTACGGTCATTTTTTTAATATTTTGGGCTAATTAGACCGGGACTGATGGTTTAAGGTGAATTCCGAACCACTCACAAACATTCATGTCATGTTCAGGATTCGAACCTGGCGGTTGTGGTTCCAAAGGCCAGAGCGCTAACCAACTGACCATCAAGGCGCCACACTTTGAACACTAACTGCCACGTATTTGAGGTATGAGCAAAATTTATATATATATTATATTTCATAAAATTTATATATATATATATATATATATATATATATATATATACCATATATATATACGAAAAAATGAATATAGAAGAATATCGAAAAGAAAGAAGAAACAAGAAATTGAAGAACAAGACAATTTTGCACACAACAAAATGCATAACAATATTAGCTACACGTAAATTATCATGTTCTTCATAGAAACACAATCAGATTATAACATTAAGTCATAACATTATCAATACAAAATTTTCAATGAAGCGCCTTCCATTCAGATCTCCCAAAAAAAGATAATGATAAGATCATTAGATAATGTCAAAAGAGTGACAGGTTAGAATTCTATTGGCAGATAAAAGGAAAAGAAGCGTCAATATTCATAGAAAATATACAATAATAGAAGTGAAATAAGTTGTCCAAGAAATCAATAAACTCCAAAAAGAAATGTTTTTAAAAACGGAATCCAAATATATATATGATTTCAAGTTAAATAGGATATCGTTTAAAAGGTACTATATTTGCTTATACGTAAGTTTCGATATCAGTTAAAGTTCAAAAACTTCCGTTCATTGGTCATTTTTTAAGAAAAACATTTCTTTATTATTTCATTAAAATTTTTTGCTCTAAATATAATTAGAATTAGTATTTTGATTTACGAACTCAATTTTTCTAACAAGTCTAGATCTGATTTTAAGAAAAATCTGTCAAAATTAAAAATACATAGAGAGAGAATTAGAATATAAATAAAATTATTATATTTTTATTGTAGCGATGTAAATGAAAGAGGAATATTTGTTGCTCACTAGTTCCCCAAAATATATAAAGGAAAATCACGAAATATGCAATTAAAGGGACAAATATTTCACAACAGGCACTAAATAGTAATGCAAAATACGATATGTAAAATGAGTTGAGCTACTGACGTTTAATATCATTTGAACTCGTGATGGAAAACAGGCTTTAAAAGCATCTTCAATTGCTGTGAGTAGGAAGTGTGTAGTGAAATTTTGAGAATTAATATTTTACAGATAAGAATTACGATGGGCTGCGAAATAAATAGAAATCGCTCAAAATCAATCCTTTATTGCAAGATGGTTAGCTTTTCTGTAATAAAAATAACGTGGAATACATTTCTAAGAACAGTTATTCTTTTGAGTACAATCACCTCTGAGAAAGTACTGACGGCGAAGGATTACAGTTACAAGTGCAGTTAACGACCATTATAGGCAGTTTACTGTGAGAAGGAGCAGAACTATTAAACCAACTTATCGCAGATCTTCTCTTGCATCACTGCTTTCGGGACACTCGTTGGTGATTGAGACAATGTGTGTTAGGACTTTTTCCGGTTTGTCTCCCATAGGACAAGTAAATGCTGGGGCAATTATCCCTAAAAGTCATCCCCCATCACACGGCGGTTGGTTGTGCAAGAGGCAAATAGATGTTCCACCCTCACCTTTCTAACTGGTAGGAAACTAAATAGCCCTAGGTGAAGGGGTGTGATGTGGGAGAAAAGGAAAATATTTTCTCTTGCAGCAGCTACTGGAAGACCAGCATCCAGTTGTGCCAGCATTCCACCATTGAAATTAGAGATTCAATTAGGCACGCCCCTATTTCAATTGGAGTGCCAGTCCATACATATTCTTTATTGATGAATCCAGATTTTGTTCAGAAAGCAGCCCTAGAAAAGTTTCACTTTCTCAGGACAAGGGAACCCACTTTTAACTCAGTCACATCCATGAAAGAGACAGTTTTAGTGACCCTCTTGACATAACAAAGGGCTTTGTTGCCAAGTTTGTTAATAAACATCATCCTTTTGAACACGAAACATCGCTTTCGCGCTTATTCCTCTCGAGAGTACGATCAAGGTCTTTCTTCTGTGCCATGGTGCATTCATCGCAAATAATGGAATTTCATGTTTTTAATACTACGGCCATACCCGAACTTTTTATTAATACTTCAAGTAGCAGTTTCAGCTTGCTGTAAATTTATTATTCTTCCGTCCTCCATCAAGTAACGTTGATGGAGGACGTATTCCATTTAATACTTGCAGTTATGCGAGTATTAAATGGAATAAACTTGGAAGTTTTCGATTTTCTGAAAAAATATATGTTATGCTGTAATTTTTGGAACTGAGTATTTTATTGTGAGACAAAATCAAAAACAACATTTAAAAATCAACATTTAAAAAATGTAAAGCGATGTTTTCAAAAATTTCGCATTGGTAAATGGGTCGCTACCACACCCATGGTATAGTTTCCCTTTCTGAAAAAAAAAAAAAAACTTTTAGTTTTTAACACAGTCTTATGATTTATCCTTTAAATGTTTAGCATTGAGAAGGACTTGAAAAACGGAACCTCGGGCTTGCAGTTATGCTTATGTTAGGTTTAAATAGGCCGAAGTTTTATCAACAATTAGCGTCTGATTTTGTCAATCTCTTCATTTGCACTCGCAGCTCACTACTACATTATTCTATCTAATTGTCTTTAATTAATTTCACCTAACAAAATTTTAATTTCAACTTTGAAATTTTTCTGCACTCCAGGCTATGTGGGACAAACGGATGAACAAACGGATTCTTCAGCTAAATCCGCATCAGATACAACAATCTTAAATTGGATTTCTCCTGAAGATATCATATATCAGTAAAAATTGGAAACATTAAAATTACAGATGAACAAGGACCAAGAGGAAAATATTCGTCGAATCTGAATCATTTAAACAATATAAACCAACTCATCGACTTTTCCTCATCATTCGAAGTGATACTGAACCAAAACTTATCCTTCTAAAGTTAGACTCAATAGATTTAGGTCAACTTTTCTAATGTGCTCAAGCTGAAATAAGCCAACAACCGAAGAAGATAACGTATTTCAATACATTAAATATGATAAATAGAGAGAGAAATTGAAAAATTCTATTGAGTACAATGTGTTATCTTACTCCTGGTTATTTGTATGTCCAACAACTCTTACTACAAAATTATATCAATCATAAATTTCCTATAGTAAATCAAGTAATATTCTTGCGTTTACTTTTTTTGTCTTCTTTTTAGGCGACAGAGGTTCTACGTATAATCTTTTTTTTTTTTTTTCCTTTTGAAAAGGCCAATGGGCTGATTAGAGATTATCTTAGGATATTATCCTTTTTACAGTAGTAGTATCGTATGTTTTTAAAGAATAATTGATAAATTGAGATAAAGCAGCTTGCCCGAGCATAAATCACAAAGCACTTAATCAAATCAAGTCAAGTTTGACACGTTTTTGTACTCACGTTTTTCAATTATTATTTTTTTAGAAGTTTTTTTATGATGAGTTCTTCTTGAATTGTTTTTCAAAAGAAAATGAATCTCCATTCGTGGATAAAAGTCCAGCTAAAAGTGACAAGGGTAAGATGCTGTCATCTGTGAACATCAGTATTGAAAGATTGATGCAAGTTTTCAAGTTGCATTGCTCTAATGATAACAAAAATAACCGACGTGGTTTGCCGCTCAATATGCAGTAACTAGTTAAAAATAAACGAAAGTCGTGGCTTATCATCACATCTTTAAATAAACTGCGAGTTCTTTTTTCCGGTTGTGAAATGGTTGGTGTTAAGAAGAATGCACCAGAATCAACTGAAGGTCAGTGTTCGCAATGCGTTGCATAGAACAAGATTACAATGCATTAAAAACATTTTGCATTCTGATGAATTTGCCGCATCCGAAAACCCAACTCTCATACTACACGATCAACAAGAAACACATGAACAGAGCAGCTGGAAAGCAAATAGCATGAATTATAAAGCTGCCTGTTTGGCTGTCAATGGAGATGGCACCTGGAAGGCACGATGTCACACTTTACAAGTCGGAGTGTGCATCTTCATTGAAGATGAATCCGGGAAAAGCCGTCGACAAAACAGAATGCAATGTCTGTATTCTATAAAATCTGTGACTCCCTAATAGAGTGACAAATTTCGACCTGAGTATACAAACGTAAACCTATATGCAAAAGAAACCACTATGGCTCATCTGGTCAAATAAAATTTAGGAGAATGCACAGAATTTTCCTGAGATCCAGACCCTGTATGGTATCAAATATACACAATATACTGGCGATGGATATTATAAGATGTTTCGTGTCCTCTTTCTGAAAAAAAAAGCCCATGGATTGGAATATGCCCTTCAAAAAGTGGATTATGTTAGTCACGTTCAGAAACGAATGTAAAGAATATTAAGAAAATTAAAATGTCTGGGAGAAAGAAGCTGTTTGATTAAAAACTATTAAAGGGCAAAGGAAGACTGATTTACAGTTTAATACACATAAATAGACATCTTGTTATGGAAATACCATACATGGAAGCTGCCATAGTATTGCTGATATGCATAAAACTATATCCACTGACTAGGCTCATACATGCAACAGAGATGATGAACCAATGCATTGGTTTTGCCCCAAAGCATCACAGACCTGCTGCGCATATAACATTGCTGTATTCAATAATACCGTTTCTGACCATAAACATAAAAATTCATTACTAAAATCTATCAGGGATGTCATAAAACCAGTATATGTAGAATTATAAAGTCCTAAACTACTGAAAAAGTGTCTTGAAGGAAGATAAAAAATCACGAATGAATGGATGAACTATAATTTGGAAATATTGTTCGAAAATAGTTGACTGTGGTATGCACAAATGGCTCCACATATAGCAACATATAGTATGTTTTTCAATTCCTTCTATTAGCTCACACTCTCCCTATATATATATCTTGTTCAAATTTTCAATCGTTCATAAAATACTTTTTATTCATCCACTCAAGTTCAAATACATTTTTTTAAACTTGTACTGGATGACACTGGATGTTAATACAGTTTTTCAAATATTAATTCATTAATTAAATTAAATTAATTAATTTCAGGTTTTTTTTTTTTAGATTTAAGTTGCATATATCCAATAGATGGTACCAGATAAACTTAAAAAAATGAATGAATATTATTTATAAAGGACTTTCTGCAATATAATGAAAAAAAGTAGGAATTGACTTTAATTTTTTTTTTTTTTTATATTACTTGTTAATGATGATGTGCAAAGCTATTTCATAACAATGCTGCAATATGAACTTAAAGTAGGAAAAATTAAATTTTTCAATTGTTTTAACGAGGACAAATTAAATGTTACTTTTGCTGGGGGAAAAAATGAAGGATTCTCATTTGAGTCCCGCCAAGCTGAAAAAGGATAGAATTAGCTGAAGATGAATTCCTTTTTATGAAGGAAAGAGAAGCTTAGGTTTCTAGGGCTTTTGAAAACCACAAGTTTACTTATGTATGTATACATTGAAGTTCGATCTTAAAACGTTTTTTTTTTCTCTCGTTTTACATATTATCATCTTCTCACAGGATATTTAAAAACTAATACACATAGAATATTGAAATTTGTTCTGCACCTTAATTATAGATTGCTTTTAAACTTATACATCAATTTAATGCAAAAAATAATCTTCAAAATTAAAAAAATAAAGAAGTTAAATTTCATAAGAAAATTTTTAAAAAAATGTCTACATTTAAAAAAAAAAAACTATTATTAAAACTATTATGTACTTGGAACTCTATTAAAACTGTTTTTGTGTTCCTATATCATTTTTGTGAAGGAAATCTTCCGCGCAATGTCATAATAAATTTTTAAATTTTGGTTTTTAATTTTATAAAATCTATTAAAATATTCACTATGTTGTACTTCTTATAAAACCTCTAAAAAATTATAATTGTAGCATTAAATACGAAAAACATATATGTGAAATCGAAAAAGTTGTCTCCATCTTTTGATTAACATATTTGAGATCCTTTAAACGGTTTGCAACAAGGAGAATATTGCAAGGGTGTTTATAGGTGTTTCAACCACTCTGCTGGATTTCAATTGCTTCAGTTTCGTGGTTTTTCTTCTAGTAGTTTTTTTTTTTTTTTTTTTTTTTTTTTGGGGGGCATTTTTGAAAACTGCTCACAATAATTCGTCTTTAGATGTCACTTAAATGTAATCAGAGAACTATTGCCACCTGCTATTCTCAAACTAAATATCGTTTATTTTTCAAAAACAGATAATGTCACGGCATATTTAAAAAAAAAAATATTATGATGTCCTTTCTTAATTAAAAAACGTTTTTTTTTTTCGTAATTCTAATGCCAAAATAATGCTTCTGATCTAAATAAAAACTCTTGACCAATCACAGCTGAGAACTCAAAGACAATCTCTGTTAACAATGCAAAATCATCTCGTCGGAAAACATGTGGTGGTTTATTTATTTTTTTTTTTCCCCAATAAGAAAAAGAGCTACTTAGAATTTTTCGTAATTTTGACTTCTTGTGTGGCAAATAATTTATGGTTAAAATTTCATGGTGATAGCTTGAATGGTGTTGCAATTTATAGAAACATAGAGATATAATTTCATTTTTTATATATAGATACACAGGGGACGCTCTTGCAGCGTGTTTGAGGAACCATGGTTATAGGTACTATATACTTGGGTTACAATGCAAATCTTTAAGTAAAGAAGCCACTGACAAAATAGGTATCAAATGCTATGAAGTAATTAATATACTTTATTTTCTATCCTTCATGTAAATTTATTCATTGCAGGATATCATAATTGAGGTAAGATAAATAAGCCATTAGTTCTGCATTAATGATACGTGCAGAGGTAAGTACAATCTCGTTATTTCCAAGAGATAATGAAGGAGCTTATTCCATTTTGATACATTTTTTAAGAAGTTTAAAGCAATCCGACTAATATAAGTATGGATGTCTCATCCAACGCTGTTCAATAAACTGATGTATATAAATTTCAATCATTTTGTAACTTAATAACGTTATGAAATCAACTAATACGCATGTTTTAACACTTTAAAAAATTATTTCTTTTTGCCTTTTCAACTATATATAACATTAATATATAACTATCTATCTTATTTTTAAATATGAATGAGAATTACCAAAGGACTGTCGTTGTAATAGAAGTGAAAAACTTGACTCTTTGTATTTTGTGATTGAAAGATTCTATTTGAATTTAGTTGAAATTTTGTATTGATAGTTGAATAACTTTTTTTTTCCCCAAGCAGCACCTCGTTCGTTTCGATATCTAGAAAAATTTTTGAACAAACACGATTGTCGCCAAATATCTCATGGAATTTCAGATGATAAAGTTTCCCATACCCGTGTACGGAAGGATGCAATTTACGTCAAGATAATTTAAAAACGCCACCGGACAATATGAATACATTTTCAAAGTGATGAAGGAAACCAACTAAGTTCTAATCACAATTTTCGTGAAAAAAAAAAACTCTAATCTATTTTATTTTAAAGATAAGACCCTTCACTTTCGAAAATAGATTAAAGCTTAATCATTAGGTATTCAGATGCAGCTGTTTCAGATGAGTTCAGATGCAGCTATTAGGATACTGAATTTATGCATTCAAAAATTTCAATTTAATTTCTAAAAACTGCATTTTTTGTAATCTCTTTTCAGAATTTTACCAAATGTTTTCGATGATGCTTTGTATGCATTGAACTGGAAGGCTTAAAATGTGCTTATTTAAAGATGAGTTATTGACATTTTCGATAGAAATATTACTTTTTTTCCCTTTGTATTTTTGTTCTTAGTGACGCGATGGATTGTGACTGATCTATACTTTAGTACCATTCTTTTAATTCAATGCATGCATAATGGACGTATGTATGCGTGTCATTTGTTTGGCATATGCTTTTAGCCCCAACTATTTATGTAAAATAACAAAAAAAACTTTTTGTTATTTTTTGCCAAATTTTAATGGAAATATTATTGTATATATTTTAATTTTCATGTTTTGAATGTTTTATAACCTAATTTAATAATAGCTGTAGCCGAGCTTCCTCTTACACACTGGCAAGAGTCCCCTACCCCTTGTGGCGTTCGGGAGAAAGGGTCAGTCGGCTTCGAGACTCTCCCTCGAGAGATAGTACAGTGCAATCTGCGCTCCATCTGAGAAATGTTTAGCTTTAATTTTAGTTATGTTATGTTTTTTATTTATGCTTTTAGGAGAAAGGTTAGTTTTATAGTCTCTCATATATATTTTAGACAGGAAGTATATTTAGCGCATGCCGCCACATTAGTCGGCCTATAGACTCTCATCTGAGAGGGAGTATATTTCGCGCATCCTACGCGTATCCGAGTTTCGCGTTTTCGGCTTAGAAGTGGAGTCCTTCCACGAATCTATAATTATTGGCCTTTTAATGAGTTAATGTTGCATGGATTGTATATGTGTGGTGCTTGTGCATGTGTCAATAAAGCTGTGAGTTCTCCAACCGGTGCCTCAAGTATCTCAACTCAACCACCCCTAGTTACATAGTATCAAAAACATTTTTTCATAAAACATTATTTAAAAATTACTTAAGATAATACCTTTATGTAGAAAGGCCATTAATACTGGACGATGGCAAAGTTTAAATAATGTCCTATATCGTCCAACACCCATCGATCTGTCTGTCGATCAAAATGTACAAATTATGCTATACATCATATTTATGTATGTAGGACAATTCGTATTCTCTTTCGATTTATTTATTTTATTTATTGTGTTATTAAAATATCCAAAATGTTTTTGTTCTTTTCCAATTCCTTCTATTAGCTCACACTTTCCCTATATATATCTTGTTCACATTTTCAATCGTTCATAAAATACTTTTTATTTATCCACTCGAGTTCAAATAAATTTTTTGGACTTGTAATCGATGACACTGGATGTTAATGCAGTTTTTTCAAATATTAATTCAGTAATTAAATTTAATTAAGTAATTTTAGTTTTTTTAGATTTAAGTTGCATGTATCTACCAATAGATGGCGCCAGATAAACTTTAAAAAAATGAGTGAAAATTGTTTATAAAGGACTTTCTGCAATATAGAGAAAAAAAAAAGTAGGAATTGACTTAAAAAAATTTTTTTTTTTTTTATATTACTTGTTTTTAAAATAGTTTTATGCTTTAATTTAATAAAAAAAAATATGAATCGTTATGGAATGCGAATAAAAATTATGTCAAATATAATTTACGAAAGCTATTATGTTTTTTCATTCTTGATTTGTATTCAATTTAGTGCTAGAATATTTTAAATGGCGAAATAAGTAAGGAAAAAGTTAAAGGAATTTTAATTCGTGATTTCCTTATTTATTTTAAATTAAACAGCTCGCGTAATATTTTTTGTAAGAGATTGAAAAACTAAATTTTCGAAACGAAACATTTTTTTTTCTTGAAAAGAATGATTCTACAGCAAAACATTATCAGAATTTTTTAAGCACTATACGCCATTCTTCAGTGGCAGAGAAAACAATTAAGTGAAACTACTGCGCAGGAAATCTTTGTTTTTATTTCATCTTGATTGCTGAACTTCGTTAGTGATGGAATAAAAAAAAAATTCAAAAAAAATTATTTTAGCTTAACTATGATTATCCAGTAGCACTCTTAAAGCTATTAAGAAATATTTTGATTTCATATGTCTAAATAATATATTTTTATGCGTTATCAAAAACAGTTAACCTACATATATCGATACTTTAAGCGTTTCATATCTATGCATATTTCAGATATAGCATAATTATTTATGATAAATACGATTTTTTTAGACAGAGAAAAATGACCTCTCTAAATTTCTCAATCTTGGGCACTCTGAGATTAATAATTAAATTAGTAGATACAGCGTTCTCTAAAGTAAACTGTAAATGGCCTTTTGAATTCTATTCACATTGTGCCAATTTGAAATAAGCATGATAAACTAGGGGTGGCTAATCCGCGGCCCGCCTTGAACATTTTCCAGCCCTTGAGATTTATCACGCTTTTACAAACTATATTTATTTTATAATGGCCAAAGTAGTGAAAACCAATGTATTAAAAAATGCATTACTTGTGCATCCATCTATTCAAAAATTAACTGTCGAAATTATGGGAAAAAAATTAACTTATGAATTCATAGAATAATAATTATATTCTGCGAACTCATGAGCTCGCATCTTGGAACATTTTTAATATAACAGATTGTAATATAAGTATAAAAATGTCTATAGTGGATTTAAATCTATTATGGAAATATATAATTTTCTATGCGGCCCGCGAACTTAGAATGCATTTCCAAAGTGGCCCGAAAGGTCATTTGGGTTGGCCACCCCATTTGAAAACGAGGTTACTGAGAAGAGATTCCTTTTTTTTTTTTTTTAGTTCCTTAAGCCCAGACCTTTGGTGTTACAGACTCCAGATTCGAACCCTGGCGGTGGCATGGATGTTTGTGAGGGGTTCGGAATCCACTTTAAACTATAGGTCCCGGTCTGTTTAGCCCAAAGTGTGCAAGAGATGACTGTAGAGCGCAAATTAAATTTCCTTAAGCCCAACAGAATGGTAATCCAGTCTACAGATCTATTATGTCCATCACCATTTACAGCGTCTACGCGAGAACTTTTGGTTTGGATTTAGTTACTGAGTTTAAAATAGAGAACTCTCGGTTCTCATTCGTAATGTGTTATCCGCCAAAATACTCTGGCCTGTTATTTAAATTCAGAAGCAATGCAAAATGGACGATATTTTTTACATTTTTCAATTTTTTAAACTTTTGTGTTGAGAAAAAACATTTTTTTTGTCCTTAAACGATAAAAATCTTGATGTAATTATATTTACATATTGTTGTTGTTTCCTACTCTCTCTTTAAACAATAATAAAAAGAAACATAGAAATTCTTCCCGGTATTTTAAAGTTTATTTGTATAAAAAAATTCAAAGCAATGTAGTCCTCCTTATAAAACCTTTCATGAACAAAAAACACCTCCATTTATAATTTATGACCAAATCAAATGTTAATCAATTCAATCTTTATTCTATTTCAAATTATTTAATAAAGAAAAATATTCTAATTCTATCCTAAATTGTAAAATATTAGGGGGATCGGAAAGTAATGTCGTTTCTGCTCATGTCAATATTTGTTTATCGTTTATCAACTCAATGAGTACTTCAAAATCAAGCCAAAGACATTTTAAGGTTGAAGTGACTCGCTTACTTGTAAATAATTACGAGTTAATCTTATTTTTCACTTTTTTTCAATTTTGGGTGAAATGGCCAGTCACATACCAGAAGGGGTACATATCCCGACACTGTATGTTATTTGAGTTTCACTTAGGTAGTAATGCAACAGTAAATAACAAAAACAATTGCGTTTTTTTATCCAGGTGAAGTAGACGCTCATTAATGCAAAAGGAGATTTTCTAAGTTCGAATCCGGTAGTTTCGATCTTTCCAACTGGTATCGATACCTTAGACAATGAAATCTTAAGGGCGGGGTGGAAGCAAATCCCTCAATAATAACAAAAATATTTAGATTTGACTCTGAAAAATCTGATTTTATACTTAAATCTGAAAATTTTTGATGTTAATTTATTTAATATCTTCTATTATAAAGTTAGAAATTTTAGATTTTATGAACTCTTTTTTTTCTTAAAGAACTTTTTGTATTCGGAAACTATTTTTAGCTTTAAAAATAATACCGCATCGAAAATTTTCAGAAATTTTACAGCAATTTCTGTCTCCGCAGAAGTTTCCGCTTATTTGTGAAAAGTGCAAAATAAATAATTTTTTTTACAAAGATAATTTCATCTTTTACTGACTTAAAACTGGCCCTCACGCATTTAATTTGATGATGCAATAACAAACGAATAACAATAAACAAACTTGATAAACAAACGAACGAGCTCGTTTGTTCATATTACGAACACCATTAGCAAATTTTGATCAAAATTATGTTATTTTCCAATTCTGGCCATTTTGACATGATTACAATAGTGAAGGTGTACGTAGCACATTCAACGTTGCACCACTGGATTTCATTTGCCACTACAATTCCCAATTTAAAAGAAACATCATTAAGAGTGGCATGTGAGGTGTTTGAATCTTTATACTCATCTTTTCGAGTCCAACAGAAGGATTCATGTCCCATTTCGACATTGACTTCAAAGCTCTGGATTCGGTATTACTTGGGTAAGGCGCTCTTAGTTGGGAACCAGCTATACGCTAAAATAAGTGACTGCAACGGATGTCATCAGGGCATTTTAGCCTGGATTATTTCAACACAATAGCCATAAACATTCCCATGGAGCCAAGAAAAGGTCTTTATACACTTGAGAAAGAATATCTTTCTTGAAGTAAGTATATTCACAATTTTTTTATCAGTTAACTACACTTTTTTGCTTTCAGAGATATTTGTAAGATAGTCCAGTGAAAATAAATTGATCTGCAGTAGTTTACTGATGTCTGTACAAAGTTGTTTCCCCAAAGGCAAGGAATCCT
The DNA here is from genome assembly GCA_021605095.1 of Caerostris extrusa. NCBI lineage: Eukaryota > Metazoa > Arthropoda > Arachnida > Araneae > Araneidae > Caerostris > Caerostris extrusa. Next base: position 124,135 of record BPLR01018967.1, read on the forward strand.
TTAATGGGGGAAAAACATATAAAAATGTAAAAATAATTACAAAAGAACACAATTTTTTTTTTTAAATTTTTACTTTACAGATGGGATCTGATGATGAGTGTGATGAGCTACTGATTCAGGACGAAGTATATCCTGAAATTCCATACGTACAGAAATTCTGTTTCTTCTGAAATTCTGAAGTATATTCCGTATTCCCCACTTAATATATTTACTCCAGATATAACAAAATCCGCTATCGATAAGTCTCTTCCATAAAATACTAATGTAATAGAACGCGCATCGCGATGGTCAGCTTGCGGCAAACAAAATCCTCACGTGATATTTGCTTTGTAGTTTAACAAAGCAAATATCACGTGAGGAGTGTATTGTCGGCACGTCTAGTGTTGGCAATTCTATTATATGATGTTGAAAGAAGGTAGAAAAAAGATCCACTGTCCTTTTACGATTTTTAAATAAAAGGCTCATATTTTTAGCTACAAATAACTGTAAACGAATTTTTCTAAATGTTTGACTTTTATTCTCTAGTAAATAAATTTCCTCTCCAAAATTTTCTCCCCCTCATTTCAACGTTTATAGATTATGAAAGAGTTTCAAAATGTATTAAAATTTTAAATTCATTACGTTCACAGAGCATTGCGTGTATCTAAAAATTTCCAATGTTTTACTTATTTCTTACATATTTGTTAATTATATAACAATATTTAAATTTTTGGGACAATCGTTACAATTATATATTTTTTAAAAGTATTTTGAATATTTATATTTCGTCAGTATTACAACTATTGAGTAGTAATGTAATAGATCACCCATAAGGTTTGCCAGTTTCAGGCAAACGTAATCCATAAAGGATCATATACCTCACGTGACGTTAATTAAACATCGATGATAGTTTGGCAACGTTCTCTATTAGTGGGTATGCAGTTGGCGCTAAGAGGGGGAAGAAAAAAGGTCTACTAACAACGATTTTCAAAGGAAAGGGTTCATCTCTAAACTGCCCTTAAAAATGATTTTAAAAATAAATATTAATTTATATGAATTTTCGAAATGTATTTATTATATTTCATACAAAATGATCAGAGATATGAACAAATAACATTTCTTGTATCCAATGATCTTTAGTAAGCACTTAGTTCAATAAATGTATGACTCGGAAAAAAAGCATTTTCGGAATATTCAGAATCGCTTTGTAACATGTTTATGTTTTCTAATGAAATGCCAGCAGGGAAAAGAAGCCAAGGGGTGATGCATCGCCAACTGCAATACGAAAAGGAAGGGAGATGTTTGCTCCAACTTTATGTTCTTCTAGAATAGAGGGACGCACTCTATTATTTTACTATTCTGTGGTCTCACCATTCTTTTAAGAGAAAGGGTGCAAACTCTACAAAAGCCACACCTTGGGATGTTCGTTTCAAACCACTAGCCAACGCTGATTCTCTGAAGTGGTGATTCCATTTGTCATGTAGTCAACGAACTCCAAGGCATCATGGATATATGCAAATGAACGAAAAAGCCTCTGCGATAAAAACATGAGCAGAAGACCGAAATTTAAAAGAATTAGCACCTTCTGTTTGTGAATTGACAAATTCATTATTTTCACCTTTCATGTTAGAATATCATTAGTAATTATGGTACAATTGCTATTGTGGAAAACCCTATTTCTCTTGAATTGTTTAAATTTTTATAAATGACTAATCATAATTTTACTGAATTTACAAATAACTGTTCATTTTAATTTTGTTTTGTGAATGAAAGGATCAAGACAAAATACGGATTTGCAAAATTTTTCTGATATTTGATTTGGAATATCTTCTTCTAGGAGAAGATTACGATCTGAAAATGAATAATTATCAACACAAACTTATTTAAATTTTACTTTATAGAATGATACTCATATATTTTCTCCTAATATAACCCATTACTATAAGTCAGAATTTCGAAATATTTTTTTCTAATTAATGCATTTATTAAAATAAATGTTTAATAGGATGATAAGAGTGTTTTTCATGCAAGAATGAACCTTATTACAATATATATATACATATGAGTGTGTTTATATAATGACAACAACAGATTATAACCAAGAGATTTTTTGATAATAACCTGGCCATAAATCTTTCCGATCAGATAATACATGGATAGGTTCACAATGGACACTAATCGTACTCAATCAGAAGAAATTTTGAACATTTTGAACAACTCATCGCTTGATAGTCATTTCATTAGTAACAGTCACAAGGTCCTACCTCGGGTTTTTTTTCCATATAAAAACATGATTTTCTCTCCCTTTCTTCATCAGTTCTGCATTTGCCGGCTCTAAACGAAAGGTTATTATGTCTACTCTATATCATCGGAATGCATCATTAGGTGTTTTTAACTTGGATCCAGTCCTCCAGCTATCAGGAACAACATGTTATCTTGAGGATACGTATTCCTTGATAAGATTTTTTTTCAGGATGTTATAGTTTATTATCTTTGGGTTCGCTAATTTATATCGGGTTTTACGGATTTTCAGATGGACATCTTTTCCCACCTGTCGTTGTATATTTTATACAAATTTTTACTTCCTCATATTTCAGCTGTCGCAGTTTTGCCATTCGGCATTTTGATAAGTATATTAAATGATTTTCAGTTGCGTCACTGTCACATACACATTTGAGATTTTTTTTTTTTTTTTTTTATTTTTTCTTCTGATAGATTTGAATTGAGTTCCCCGCAGAATTTTTTTGTTTTGCGAATGATATGATGGTTTTGCTATAGAATGTGTCGATATCGAATACTAGCAGTACCTTTTAACATACAAAAAGATCCTATTTCCAATTTATTCCTTGCTCTTTTTCCCCTTGGTTTTTGTCATGTGTGTTATATATATACATACATATCACTGCCAATGGTCATTGATATTTGAATGCTTTTATGAATAATGACAATTTCTTTTAATAGCTGATAATAATTTCTGATAGCTAATTATTCTGCAATTGATTGGAAGTGAGATTAATTGAAAGTTGAGTTTTTATGAAACTGATTCCCGAATAATTGAACAAAAAAAAAAAAAAAAATTATAAAAATTAAAAATCGATAACACAATCAATTAAAAAGTTTGAAACATTCTAATTTTTTCATTCTAACTTATTCATTCTAAACACTAATTTTAATCAATTCAAGAGACGCAAATAAAAAGTTTTCATTTTTACTTTCAATATTATATTTGCGGTTCAGTCATTAAGAATTTCGTGTTTTTATCTCCTTTTGAATATATCTGTGAAAATCAGTTCTTTTAGTTTTTAGTCTTTTGAGTCTTTTGAGTTTAAGTAAGAAGAAATTTATTTTTTGAGAGCTTAAAAGCAGCAAACGTCATGGAAAACTGCACAAATTGACAAAAAAATGAATTTTTAGGATTTTACGTGCTTTGATGAAATTTATTGATTGCAACGAAATAAAATAAAAACTGAATCAAATGAGAAGCTAAAAAGTACTTGAATGCAAAACAATAGGGAGGATCATTTTAGGAGGGTGATTTCAATGTTAATGTGACTACATTAATATAGAAATCACCATCCTAAAATTTTGTGAATCAAAATTTTGAAAATTGGCAGTTGAAAGATCTTATTGTGGTTGATTTAAACAGTTCCAAAATATCATTTAAGAGACAACAGTGCTTATGAAAAATGTAATTAACCCTTGGTGTTATAAAGTCAAATTCCATGAGAAATAATTGATCTTCACACAACATAAATGGAAATTCTTAAGTGATCTTCTCACAAAGTGGGATTCACATCCCCTTCCTTTATCACGTGAAGAGGAAATAGTTTGTTTTCTGAGCAAAATTCAAACGATCGACACACATTCAAATGCACATTTAAAATTGGTAGCTGAAAAGTAAATTAACTAATTAATAATATTTTTTAACAAATAATAATTAGATACCAACTATTAAGTAATTAATTAAAAATAAATGATCATTTTTATTACAAATTTTTAATAAAAATGAATAAAGTACAATTATAAGAGTCACCCATAAATAATCGTTTCTTAGTGATGCCTTATTTGGTTTAAATTATCTATCAGTTGTTGAGGAAAGTTCACTCATTAGTTTTAGGATAAAAAAAAAAAAAATTACGAGTTTCAATTTATCAGGTGAGAAAATATTTACTTGAAAAAAAGTTGAATATATAATGCTAAGTGATAAGTTGAATATATAATGTTAAATACTGATTCAATTTAACCTTTATAAATATAACTGAGCCTTAAGCACTGAGAAAATTAAAAACAAATAATCTGTTTACAGTCTGAAAGCTAGACGATTCGAAACACCTATGGCATGTGACTTGATGTTGTTAACTCGTTTGTGTTGGCGAACACTTTCTTCATCTAAATTTTAAAACACACCCAATTAAAAACACGCGGCAAAAGAATGGTTTCTTTATAAATGTTTTTTAAATGAAACAATCTCATTGTATGCGTGTAGATTAATCTGCTTTAGGCAACAACACTTGCTTATTTTATTCCGCCGCTTTTTGTTTTGTTTGTTTTTTTGCGGAGGCAATGGAACTCATACCACAACAACATCATGCTCCCACAGGATAATGATGTGTTTACTTTTAAAAGAAACGTGCAGTCTATTGAAAAATTAAACATGCCTCTTATATGGCCATTTAAAAATTTAACAAGTATAAAAAATAACACTTCTGTTGTATATTTGTTAGCTAGTAATGATTTTCTTCAACTTAACCGTTGAATTCATGTTAGTTTAACCTATTGGTGGATTGTGACTTAATAATATCTCAGAAAAAGTTGTTGAACACGGGTGTTGAACAATTTTTGTTGAACATGGGTTGGTTCCTGTATTCCTCGACGAAGAAGATGCCACCCACAGCAGATTGTCGGGCGATGAGGGGGAGAGGCGTTGCATTCACGAAGAACTTTTAGGGAATAATTGCTTTATATTAGCATGTTGTATGGGAAAAAAAACTTCAGAAAACTATCTTCAGGTAGTCTGAATGCGATGCCAGACACTTTGCACTCACATTAAATCATTGAATTTCCTCATTTCGGAAAGCAACGGACACCTCTACCGGAATCTCACCTCAGTTCTCTGGCTGGCTAGCAGCGCACGTTGTTACCACGAGTTAGGAAAAAAATTATATCGTTCTTAATATTTAAATTTAACGTAAAACAGTATGAAACTTCCAAAAGAGGACATTCATAATTTTCAAACAGATATGTTCTACAGATGTGCCAACTGATTAAAACTTGAAATACGACGATTTTCAATTTTTGAAAACTTGTATTAGAAATTTATCCTCATCCATCTCGTTTATATTTGTTACTTAATTTAAAATCTTTGAATAATGAAATAAATTAAAAAATAATGCAATTGGTAACAGCACTAAAGAGAAAAAAAACCCAACCTTTTATTACTTACAAACTATTAATTTGTATTTATTTTTAGACAATTATCTTCTTTCGTGAGTTTATTTAAATATCCTCATTGTAAGTTCGTTGAAAGTAGATGAATCGATTTAAATTAAAAATGCGTTCATTAAGATTTTATCCTGATCTCTACAGCAACTTCCATAAAACAGTAGCCATTACATATAAAAATAATAATAATAAAAACAAATACTCTGAACGAAACTTATTGGATATTTGTTTTGTGTACGTCAAGTGCATAAATTACGATGTTATCTTCCTGAATTAGAAATTAAAAATAATTACTATCGCTCTTAATTTGAAACGACGGCGTGTCACTCGCGCATTCCTCTCCGAATCCTAAGTGGTGACTTGAATCCGCGAGCACGAACTAACGGATGGGTGTGTGCCTTTGTGATTAGAATCATGAAATAAATCATGATCAATCTGCCTTCATGACCAATAGAGGTCATGCAAGTTCATTGACCGACCACAGAGAAAAAGTGGATCGGTACAAAACAACTATGTTAAAATTTTTATCTCTTAAGTAGCTTAGCTCACAGGGATGAACGAGACGCGAAAGGTGAAGCCGACTTTACAAAGGAAAAATTTTCACAGGTTTACATCAAGCACAGCTGGAATCTGTATAACACGGCCACTTAAGAATTCTTAAAAATTATGTTTCTTACTTAACAAAAAAAAATGCATAAAAAGACAATAAAATAGAAATATTGTATATATTTAAAAACTGAAAGAATTTTTATTATCAATAAGTGATATAAAAGTCGAGTTGCAATCAAATGAAGTATGTTATAATTTTTATTAGTTTCATTTATTTTTGGTAGCTTTTTATTACTAACAAACATTTTTTGGGATTACAAAATAATTCACAAAATAGAAATATTTAAACTTTCTCTCAAAAACTTTCCATTAAACCCATCTGGAACTTTTCAGTCCTTGTTAATTTGTAGAATATGAGAAAAACTTATTTAATATTCCACGAAATATAAAATGTTTTTAAAAAAATCACTCATAAGATAAATTTAATTTTTTATAGTTTTTAAAAATAAATTTTAAAGAAGTTGTTTTTTGAGTTTTTAACTCAAGGTTTTTTTAATATTTGATTGGTCTTAGAAAATAGTAAAGTGATGATTAATTCCATTATATTTTAACAAAGATTCTAAAACGGTATTTTAAAACATGTTCAATGTATTAATTAATAAAAAATTTTTCAATATTACATGTTTTACTTCACACAAAAGGAAAAATTGCAAAATCATGTATGTAATTACAACCTACTATTTTACTGATTTTGAAAGTTATTTTGCCAAGTATTTAAGATAAGCAATACAGCCATCAGAAGGCAGACAATGACATAAAAAGGATAATTGAAGATTTAACATTAAATTAATTTTATACACATAAAAAAAAAAAACACTAGTTACGTTTATATTTTTTTATCATATCGCTTTCGACATAACTTGTTTAAATCTTTGTATTAGTAAGCATTTTATTTTTAATTAAAAATAAAAAACAGTAGACTTGAATGATACCTATAAATTTAATTTATATACTTGATGTATTGAATTTAATTATTTTTTATCTTAAAACTAATTAAATTTGTTTTGATTGTACTTGAAAAATTGAGTTCACATACTTGAGCATAGAAATGAAAAAGTCTCAAAAGAAATTTCATTTAAATTCAGATAAATATATGAGTTTAAAGTAGCCTACATCGTAATCGAGAACTGCAACTTTTAAAGGGAGCAAACCCATTATCAATTGCAAGCAATAATAGTCTTGCATGCTAAGTGATGTGATTAGGGGAATACCCATAGAGTAATGAATAGAACACAGTTTAACTTAATAACAGATCAAAAGAATACAGACTTGTTTATAGAATACATAATTTAACCGCAAAGCGTGTCACATGTATTAAACAGCAAATTAATCGTACAGAATGAAGAAATTGAGAAAGCTCTAATTGGGAATTCTCGTCATGGAAAAGTTCTGGGGTTTTCCCTTTTAAATTACATTCAACACCCAAATACAAAGTTTCTACAATTTGAACAACACTGATACATTGTATTTTTTTATCCTGATTTCGTTGAAATGAGTTTGGAAGCTTTTAGAAACTCTACTTCTGTCATATCTTTTTTAATAAATATATTTAGAAAGCTCATACTAAATATATGAAATTTTTAGTATTAATGGCATTTAAATATGAAAAAGGTTATGATTAAGGTTTTGTGCGATTGACAAATCTGTTAAAAGTGCCGTATTTAAGGAGAAAAGCAAAGCACAGAAAATGAACTTTAAATTTTAGTTTAGTAATTATCAGCTTAAACAATAGAAATAGTGTGACGGAAAAAAACGTTTGAACCTTTTTGGTATTAAATCAATCAAGTGGTGTCAAAAGGTATTTTTTTCCACGAAGTTTCTGGATCGGAGGAGACTTTTCGGCTCACATCCTGTAACGACCTAGACCGTTGGGTTGCAAGAGAACGGCTCACTCCAGAATGTGGTTGCATCTGTTCGGACAATTTTTTCGGACCAGGAAACTAATATTTTACAGGGAGAAAAAAATGTTTTCGCAGAAGAGGTGTTGTGGAAAAGGGGTCCACCCTGAACAGAAGGAAGCAAAAGTAGGTCTGTGATCACGGGACTGCCTGGAGCTCTTCAGCTTTCACTTACACTTGACTCGGGAGTCATTCAACCCTGGGTCTTTGAACTCGGAGGTCGCGCCCTATATATTTATACACATCCGGACAGCTCAGCGCGGCCGAAATGTCTTTGATGAAATTTTATTCACTTTGCAGGGGCTGAATGTTCGGCCATCTGGAGGATATTCGCAAACAATGATTAATAACGCCGGAACTCCAAGCTGATTCACTGCGACTGCCGGGGTATGATAGGAATTCGCACCCCAACGCTTATCTGCCTCCATCCACTGTCATGGATTTTGGCTTTTAAGACATCTACCCTCTCTGGTGATGTACCATCGTAATACACTAGATGCAGTCTTAGAGAGTCTGGAGAAAAGGCAATTCATTACTAAAAGAAAAATGTAAATTCCAAGGCCCCCCTCCTGTGATTAGCTTGTTCAAAACTATCTCATAGGTTGCAATGCAAAGCAATTCATTTTAGTAAACTTCTAAAATTGTTGAAGACGAACGAAACAAGAAACACTAGCTATTCATCACTTACATTAACTATTCATCATAATACTTTAAATATAGATCAACACACAAAAAAGCACAAACACGTACCCACCCACACACACATATATATGTGTGTGTGTGTATATGTGTTTATATGTATATATAATATAATATGTATGGTGTCAAATCTCTTAAATACCATTTGAAACGTATTGTTTTTAGAATGCACGCCAATGATTGTGAAAGTTCAATGTATATATAATATATATAGATAGTAGATAGATAGATATAATGTAATGTATCTGTGTAAAAGCAGTTAAATAAGATTAATTTTAATATCACAAAATAAATAAATAAATAAAATCATAATTTCTAATGCAAAATAATTAAGTTAATTTTTTTTTCTGGAACATTTCTTTCCATGACACATGAATGAATCGCGCCCTTTCACTTACACTGACCAGAAATAATGACAAAACAATTTTATAACGACACTATTAATGATCTTATGTTTGAGTTTTCATTGAATTGTTCATAGTTATTGATTAAGTTTTCTATAGTAATTAGTAATATCAATACGATTTAGAATGAGCAATTAGGCTGTAAGAAAGATACTCAATAAATACTCTATCGATCATTGGAACCCTCCGAAATCGTTTGGATTGATGTGGCAGAACCTTATTAAAACGAATTCGATCGGCGCCTTGTGTTTTCTTTTTGCTCTGGGAGATGCTGGATGAGCCGAGGCGTGTCGTCGTCGAAGTGACCTAGTGCCGCTTCCTCACAATCTTCGCATTTTTCGGTCACAAGTCAACGACCCGCGCACCAAGATACCGAGATTTCTTTTTTCTTTCTTTTTTTTTTTTTTTTTTCATTACTTTTTCTTCCTGTGGGATCACAGAGGGGGAGGACACTGTGTTTTTAAAGTGGGGACGTGTGCCTCTCCCATGCCATTGTAATCTCGAGATATGAACTCAATGGAAAAGAATCTTCGGGGAAGTATGCATCCATCCCTCTCCTCCACCCCTTTTTCGAATAGCGCATTGTTGTAAGCGTTTTGTACCCATTAAAGGAGAAAGACCATTTAAGAATGCAGTTGCTTTTTTTTTTTTTTTTTTTTTTTTTTGAATTGCTAAGCAGTACTAAATAAATAAAAAAAAAAATGTATGAAATAAAAGTGCAGCGCATTTAAAAGGCGTTGTATACAGTTTCATTTCTATAAGGTGATGGACAGTTATGGTTATGATATTCGAAATCGGTATTTTTAAAATTATTTTTGCATTGTTTCCAATTTTTCTTTTCTTAGGAATCTTAGGGGGAAAAAGAAGAAAAAAAAAAAACTGTAATTTTGTAAAGGATTATTTTCTACAAATAGAATTGAATAGTTTAATGCAATAAAAACAAATAAAATCAAATGCAGTAAAAAGCTTTTTGTAAATAAATTTGCATACTTATCTAGTATCTATCAAATTTTAACAAATATATATATATATATGTGAAAAAAAAACATTAAAATTTTAAAAATTATTATCAATGTTAACATGAGGATTGCTTTCAAATATTTTATTTCGTTTTAAATTATGCACAAAGTAAAAATAGCGAATAACAAGGTTATTCGTCCTTTAGAAATAATCCCAATGCGATTTTTTTTTTTTTTAATGATTTTCCATTTAAGAATTTGCTGGACCAATAAAGCAGGGTGGTTATTTACCCCTTTCGATGGGGGGGGGAATGAGCATAACGGTAAGAAGAAAGGGAGGGAAAAACCGGACTGAGGGGGAAGAACAAGAACCGTTTACAATATGAAGATGACCCAGGTCATTCTGAAGTTCCGCATCACTTTTTAGCCAAAGATGCTCTATAAAAAAGTAAAACAACGAACAGGGGTTACTAACCCCTCCTTCAGAGAGTGCTTGCCATTTAAAAAGCTATTGAAAAAGAAACAGCTATTGTCTTATCATGGCGAGTGTCATTGTTTTTATTTTTGTTGACAACCTGTAATTACAATTAAATTTGATATTTTTTTTTTTTTATTTTTTAGTTAAAGATATCCTACTCAATAATTCAAATTTTTTACATTATAGTAACAACAATGAGAAAAAGAATATCAAATTAAAAAAAAAAAGAATGATTTTTATAGAAGTTATCTACTCATTCGAATATCATAGCAATTCTTAATTGTCGAATTTATTTTTTACGCTTGATTAAAGGACTATGATATATTACCTTATTCAATTTTTTCATTTACATTTTTTATTATAATTATCAGTAACTCATTTTTGAGGAAAAATTCAGACTCACAGAAATGTACTTATTTTTTCTGTCTCATTTTACACATTTAAACACAATAGATTAATAAAACATTTGGGCATTTTCTAGATATTTCGTTACTAATTTGGTTGATATCATTCGCAAAATACATTTTATTTAACTGTTATAAATTTTCAGGAATAATTTTATATTTTTGATTTAAAAATAAATATTTTATACATTTTTTAATCTTTTTTACTGAAAAATAAACACATGCGAAATAACGAAACTGATTTCCATTAGATTCTAAGTAAATAACAAGTTAGCATTGAATCATTACATAAATGAGCGTAATTGAAATTCACATAATTCTAATTTGACTGACAGAACTTTAAATGGAGAAAGCTTCTCCGCAAAATCGAAGAAAAAGAAAAGACAGTTGATAACAATGTAGAATAAGAGATAAAAAACTAAAAAAGGCGATATTTTTTTCTCTGCGAGCTCGGTGCAGTAATTACATAAATTGTATCTTTTCCTGCAGCAGTTCAAACGGAAACACCTACAGGTAGAGAGAGAGAGACGCGATGTGTTTATAGTAGAATCACGATCCTGATTCGCATGGCATAAGCGTTATGCCATCGAATCAGCGGAGGCTTTCCTCTCCTCACACGCGGTCATTCACCTCTGCATCCAAGGGGTTGCAAAAAGGGGTCGCCGCATACGAGTTTCGGCTCGGAGGAGGTTTCGTAATTGCATTCGGTGCGCTTTTACTTTATTACTTGGATTAATAAGATTTGGACTCGACCGCGGTATTAAAAATGCTCGGACAAAATTCATTTCGCGTTCATAAGCATTGATCAAAGGCGTTATCTTTTTATAATTAACAGAATAGATATGTTTTTCATTCATGTAATAGTATAAAATGCAGCTAGCTGTATGCTTACTTTAAACCAAAGAGCAGAATTTAAATTCATGAACTTTATAGATTTTAAAATGAATTTTGTTTTCAACATTTGCTAAAAAAATTAATTGATAAGAAATGTAGCTGTATTCATGATATTCATGTCATAATGAAATTCATGTTTTGAATGCATTTCAGTTTAATTGAACAATTTAAAATATTATTTATAGTTATTTAGATAGTGGATTAAAAATTGCACAGCGATGTTAATACCTTATTTTTTACTAAAAGAAAAATTACCTACAAATTAATTCTCACATAGCATTATGAAAACTACAACCTTTTTTTTTATTAATAATCATAATAGCGATTTATAATAATAAGTCTGATTATTAGAATATTAAAGACTACTTTGATTTCGGATATTTGCCGTTGTAAATCCGGATTAATAATAGCTCTTCTAATATATTTGATTAATATTCCATCTCATTAAAAGTATCATTCATTATCAGTGGCTCAATAGCCCCAAGGTAGACCAAGGCCGTTCGCCTACTGGCAGATTTTGTGACAGGAGATATTCTCTTTTAAGGAGTAGATTTGTCAGCCTTAGGCCCAAAGCTCTACGATCCTATTAGATCAAGATCTACATTTTTAAATGGATTCCAAAACACTACATACGTCCATGGCACCGAGCTCCGAGAGAGCTAGTCACTCGGCCATCAGGCCCCCATTAAAAGCATCTCGCAATATAATCATTTATTCCAAAATTAAAAAAAAATGGAAAATTAATTAAAACCACCAAACGCCAATTAAATGACCTTGTCTTTATTCATTAGTCACATGCTAAATGCTTAACGAGCGAATAAACATATTGAGTAACATGGAAATGCAGATCAGCTCCGATGAGATAAAAGCAAAAGGAAGTAGAGAAAAAATGTGATAAGAAAAGACAAATTATATTAAGATGAAGGAAGACAGGAACTACCGTAAGAGATACAATAAAGCTAGCCATAACATTAAAAAAATAATAATAAATAAAATAGCGTTCTATCCAAAAACACTTTGAGGCAATTTAGATTGTCTTGATTTTTCCATGAAATGAAACAGTGAAAGTGCCATTGGAAATGGGGTGGAATGAGGATTTTCAAGAATTAGGAACATTTAAGGAACCCCAACACTCCAGAGCGAAAATGAAAAGAGTGTTGTTTACCAGCCGCGCAGCTAAATTTACATCTCGATTGAGCGAAGTCGTAAGGTCGGAAAGAAAAAGACGAAGAAAAAGTCATGAATAGTAAAACGGCGGGGTCGTTGCCTCCATATCAAAATTGGGGAAGTGGTAAAATGGGTCCTCGGGTCACGTGCCCCATCACGTGTGGGTTTTCTGGAGCGACATCACGTGACGGAGTCCACTTTGTTTACCTGGGGGTCGGTGAACCAAGAAAGGGAAAGGCTGAAGAAGCGACCTTGCCAACAGGTGGCTGTCGCATTAAAACAAATAAGAAACCCCCTTCTTTTTGGATTCGGAATTATTTTCCTTCGAGGTTTCTGACCTCCTTGGACAGTCTCGATGTCGCCTTGATGTTTATAAATGAATTCGAAACGATATGCCTTTCTAATAAAAGTTTTGACCTCTCACGCTGATTACCTGAGGGGAGTGTTTTGCTGAGTCCGCGCTAGGTAGTGAGCTACTGTTGATAAACAATACCCGATAAGCTTTGACTTTTGATTTTGGGAACCAGGAAGTACGTCGTTTTAAAGTTAGATAAATACTTCTTTTGTTTAAGTGCGTGCAGTACACACGCATATTTTATACATATTTATAAATGTATATGCTAAATGTGCCTTTAAGTTTTTTATTTACTTATTTATTTTTCACTTTTTTTTTAAATTTCAGTATGATCATTAGCATAAAACATTTACGAAAACTACAGTAAACACTTGTTTCAGACCACATGGGTCGTTTTGTTGCAGGCTGGCTCTCATGCAAACAAAAAAAAATTGTTTTTTTTTATAACTTGTAGCATTCTTTTCCTCGTATTCAAAAATTAGCCTAATTGAAAAATTAATGTTGTCTTGAATTATACAGCTATTTTTGTAATAGTACATTAATAATGGATTTGTTTTATAGTGTAGTAGTTAAAGAAATCATGAAAGGTTCTTTATTTACTCCAACAGGAATGTAGTGGAACATTTTTAATAGAAAAAATGTGGATCCATATTTACTATACTCCAAGAAAGATTATATATATATATTACCTATCAAAAAATTTACACATTCTATTTATATTATGTTTTCTTACACCATCCATTAGTCATATATTTGTTCTTATAATGTGTTGTGTTAATTGAAAGTATTTAAAAAGCAATTTATGCAATCAGAGTTGTATAAATTAATAACATAAAAGTTCATTTTATGAAATGTGTACTCATAAAATCGTTAAAACATATAGAATTTTTTTATAATAAGATATAGCTTCAAAAAATACATTACACTTCTTATATTATTTCATTTAAAATACATTCATTTAATATTACGGCTATAAATTATTAATTCGTATTTATTTAAAGTGACATAATTTCATTGACACATATATGTATATATTAGAAACATAAAAATTAAATTCAAAGAGTGAAATTGAGCAATTGAGAATTTCATTCTTATGGCACTGCATGAAGACAAAAGTTAAAAAAATAAGATAATTTATGTTTTCATTCCCATTCAAAGGAAAATATTCATTGCACTTCATTGAATTAGAAAAACTCTTTAACAAAAGTACACTATTTTCTTATTAAATAAATCTCTACTTCTTTAAATTAAAAAAAGTATTTGAAAGATACGTAAAATATTTTTTTTGATACATTTGACCCAAAATGGCTTTGTTTCTAAAATTTACTGGGAGTTATATTTGACCTAAAAAATGCTTCGAGTGTGATAATCTGCGGCATTGCGAAATACTAATATGAAACAAGAACAACGCATAAATTTGAATCAAGAACTTAGTTTAAATTTTGATAGGGCAATAGCAACAGAAGTATATCAATTGAAAATTCTTAAATAAATTAAGTTACAAGCCTTTTATTGGAAGTTGTAAAATATCAACTCATTAGATATCGTAAATAAATACTAAAACATAAAAGAAAATCCTCAAATAAATTTTGTTGAGAGTAATTATGCTAAAATGTATTTAGAATACGGAAAACTTAAATTATAGTATAAGTAACTAAAAGCTTAAATTGATACAAAATGAATTTTACGATTTACAGGGAATAAAAAATAATTACGGGTAGAATGGATGCTCTGCTACTTAGTTTTTGAAAGCACCTCTTATAGTAAGTGTGCTGATAATAAATTTTAAAAGCATTTATCCTATTATGCAAGAATAAGGTAAAAATAACTTTTCAACGGCTGAGTTTATACGAAATATCAAATCGTTCGAAATATCAAATCATATCGATTATAATGATTGAGAAAAAAAGGCAAACTTTTACGTAGTTAATCGAAGATAAACTTTCTTTCTTACTCTTCAAAGAAAAGAACAATAAAAATAATTGATCTTATATTCTATTTATGTAAAGATTTTTTATTTTTTGTGAAATATTTCTTCGTCTTCTGATAAGAACAAGAAATATTACAAAGAATAATACAAGTATAATGGCAAAAATTTTACTAATTGTTTCAAAAATTTAATTAAAAATTTTTACATTATGCAGTTTTATATAAATGCTATAAAATTGAATGAAAACAAAAATGGTTTTTTTGTTTCAGTCAATATTTTTATATAATTTCTAATTAATATATTTTCTTTATAATTTCTAATAATATTTAATATACACTTTCGTCAATATTTGAAAAAATGGCCTTCGTATTGCTTAGTTTGGAGATTAAAAAAAGTAATCATGTCTCTTTAAGGAAAGAGATTGAGGATTCGATCCTAATCTTCTTTTACTCTTAAAATAGAGATTAGACCTACGTGTACCTTGTCAACAGGCTTTGATATCATAAAGGGTTCTGCATGGGTATTTTCTCTTTTATCACTCAAGCGACACAAATATGAACATTCTTTGAAGAAGATTTTATAAATTCACTTTTTAATTAGAGGCGATTGTTACAATTATTGTTTCTTATTCCACTTTGTAGGCAGCAGCATCTAGACCAAGTCCATGAACCCGTGTGGTCTCATGGAAGGAGGGAAAGTGGGGGCAGCTGTATTGTGATGAAGTACCTGTAGGTAAAAGGTTGATTTGGCTTCGTGACGCTGAAGTAGAAGGAGCGCAATGTCTTCCGGGTGGATTTTTAGGGGGAACTGCCCAGCATTTACTATCGTATGGGAGAAAACCACCCGGTAGTCCGACTCACGAGGCAAGATGCTGAACATCAGAAATGCCATCGAGCCTGCTTGTTTTTTGAAACAGTGTCTACAACAATAGCGCCAGCGGATGGAACCTCAGCCCTCTTGCTCACCAGCGGCACGCGCGTCTCCACTGAGCCACGAATCGGACATCGCAATTATTAAAAATTATCAATCAAAAACCTATAATCTAGCAGATTTTCACCGTCCAAGAGCTAATGTGAGAAAACTTATTAAAATCTTTGTATCTAAATATAATCAATACTATATAATTCATATTTTGAGTGCAAAAGTAAAATGTTTCTGTAAACGTAGCGAATGAAACCACGCATTGTCCCTCTCGTATATGTCCCTCTCGTATTATTTCACGCGACGAACACAATTGTGTGAGATCTGTGAGTCGGATAAATTCAATGCCATGACCTTGAAATCTTTCTGATGTTTAGCAGATTTAATGTAAAATATCATTCAGCTAAAAATGTGATTTTCAGAAATAACTGTTCCTCATTTGCATATCGTGCTGAAAAAACAAGAAAAGCTCCAATCAGATATTATGGGTATACATACCATCAGAGAATCGATCCCACATTCTTACGGATGTCCATAGCAAGCGTTCTAACTGAACAAGAATGGGGTTACTTTTAACCAAATGGAAAGCACTGTTCCGATTCATAAAAAGCTTTTTTTTTTTTTCATCAAGAATTAACTCAGAAGAAATTTGACTGTCTGATGATTTCTAAGAAGACCGTATTTTAAAAAGAATTATTAATGTACATTATCTACATCAATAATAATGTTAAATTTCTCTTAAAATTTCTATCTTTCATCGAGTATTACTACTTTCCAGTAAAGGCCAGTTTGGTTCGACACAAACTCGATCCTCCTTTTTCTTTCAATCTTCTCTTCCGATTGCTTTTGCTACATTGTATGGAAAAGGGTTAAGAAAAGAACAAACTCTCAGAAGTAAGGAGACTAGAGCAGCATTTTAAGCTGTTCATTTGCACTCAGGTCTTCCTTAACGAACTATACGAAAATCATAAATTAAAAAGAAAATGTATATCATTTTTGCATAAAAGCGCACTCAAACCGTTAAGTGGCAGTTCTTAGCACTCTTTCAGCCCAAAATAGTTTATTAAAAAAAAAAAAAAATGCCTTAGGAAGCAGTTTGGAGGCGTTCGCTTAACCGAGATTTCAAAGCGGCTCTTGTTTATCTCGTCAGAGGTGAAAGTGGATAATAGCCGGAGGGTTGAAAAAAAAATAAGTGTTCCGAATGCCCGATGAGTGAACTCCGTGACATTTTTTCGAAAGAAACCCGTTGCTCCCAGCCAGACTATCAACAAATGTGCTAGACGCTATTCCGAAGGAGCGTTCGTTTTCTTGGAATTAGAAAGTCATCTGCCATGTCCCGAAGAGTGACTAAGTCCCGTGCCTCGGATCGTCTCGCAGAAGAGACAAAATCGTTCAAATTTATCAATAGTTATAACTGGAAAATGAATTTCGTTTTATTCCTACAAGTTAATTAAGCACACGGTATAGAAATATTCGCAAAAAAAAGTATTAAAGGACTCCTTCAATGAAACGCACATCAAATTCTGAACCAAGATGGACAACTTTTTTTTTTTGCTTCTGTGTTACGTAAAATAGACTGGTTCTCCGCAATCTATGATAACCAAAATGACAAATAAGCAAAAAAAGTAGGAACATAATAATATTTTCGTTCAGATTTGTTTCTAAATTCACTGAGTAGGTCAAGTAACTTAAATCACTGAAATTAAAAAGTATTTTTAAATGAAAATGAAAATAAGTATTTAAATATAAAAACATTATTTTAATTTATTTTTCAATAATTAGAATTTAAAAAAATAAAAATAACAATCTTATTGATTCACACTCATATTAATTTTTTAATGAATTCCATTTTAAATTTTTTTGAGAGAACTGATATTGAAAAACTGCACAATGATAATAAATAAATTAATTTATAATTTTAAAAGTGGAAGCCTAAATAAATAGATAATTTCATGAAAAGGAAAATTGATATAAATTTTTGAGATTTAAAATGCTATTTGCAAATTTCCCTTTTAGGAGAACGCCGGTGATCCATTGCAGACTTTTTCTCAACTAGCATGCAAACTGAAATGTATGTTTCTCAATTCTGTCTGTTTCTTCAAGTGAAATTTACAAATAGCATTTTAAATCTCAAAAATTATATCAATTTTCTTTTCAGAAATTATCTATTTATTTTGGCTTTCACTTTTAAAATTATAAATTAATTTACTTATTATCATTGTGCAATTTTTCAATATCAGTTCTCTTAAATAATTTAAAATGGAGTTAATTAAAAAAATTAATATGAGTGTGAATCGATATATTTTTAATAAGTACTTATACTAGAGGTCCCAATCAAAGTAGAAACCCCGCAACCCAGTAAAGAATTTAAATATTAACTCGGAGATAATAAAATATTATTTTACAGATGAGAATGTTAAGGGTATATATTAGTTCTTTTTAAAGCTCAATTTCATGTCCCCATCATTTTTAGAAGCCCTTATTTGTATAGTCTTTTACGCATTTACCCTTATAGACTCATCTAAAAATTCAAATGATTTCGATAGAAAATAAGATAAAGTAAGATACAGTACACACAAATTTACCTTTGCAAATCTTAAAGAATCCTATGGTAGTTTACCTATAACTGTAAAAGATGAGATGGGTTTTAATTACCTAAATGCATTGCATCCTTTATTACTATTGGATAAAAATTACTTGTAAAACATTTCAAAAATAACATATATAAAACTAGATTATGGAAAAAGTACAGATTAGTAACAATTTTAAAAAAATTACAGAAAAGTAAAAAATAAAATCAATATTAATTTCTGATGTTGCTACTTTCTGCACTTTTACACAGTATGTTTTTTCCGTTATTACTCATTTTACAGAGAAAAATGTATTAGCCTATTTCTTCATTCTGTTTTGTTTATTATTAAGTAAGTATACTTATTTAATACTAAATTCGTTTTAATTGTTAAATACGTTCCTATACGTTCCTATCTGGTGGCGGTTTGTTCTTTGAAGGATGTGCCTAATCCTACTGCTTTATTGTGGAGACATAAAATAAGTGTGACTTAAGCAAATTACAGTATTTGCTAAAGTCACTTTTGTGCGATTTCATCACGCAACAAACAATTTTCTGCTTTTAAATTACAGTTCTGTAACATTTCATAAGAAATTTTAAAGTAAAGAAAGACATTTCTTACGAAATTTTATCAAACCTTTAGCATCTTAAAAAATGCTCACTACATTTAGAACAATACGTTACGAAAAAAAAAAAAAAAATTCGAATATTTTAATTTTTTGAAAAACACCATAACTAAAAGTCTATTTTTGGGTCATTTTATACACATAAAAATTCGAGTACCATTCTATTTAGTATTTCTTTTTATCACAGTCGTATCATATATATATAGATATTGAAGTGTTTTCCTGAGTTACAAAATCCCCTCGTTTTATCTTCATAAATTAGGTCGTTGTTAGAGATGTTCTTTCTTCCTTCAATTCATCCTCATAGCGAAATATTGCAATAAGATATATTTGGCTGTGTACTTTTTTGTACATCGGATGGTTCGGAGAAAAAAAATTCTTAAAAGTTAATTGGAAATTGTTACAAACTAGATTGCTATACAACTGGTATTCATCAAAAATGGATAGGTAGAGTGGATTTGCTGAATGTTCGCATTTACAATTTCTGTGGTATTTTATTTTCAAATAGCATGCAGCTTATATGGGAGTGGTGGGACGAAATTACAATCAAAAGCAACTTTGTAAATGAATTCTTCCAAACATATTTATAAAATGAATGCTGCTTTTTAAATTTTTAAAAATCTGCAAGTTTAAGAATGAAAACCAGAAAAGCAAATTTTACGCATATTAGTTCAATATTTGTGCTGCACAGACTGTAAGTTTTTCACACACACAGACAGACAAAAAAACGTTAATTGTATCTATTATGATGTCAGACTCTTTTACATACTTGAGGTGTCCCTTTTTTTTTTTAAAATACATAATTGTGCAATGTAACTATTTTTTGATAAAATTCTAAAAACTGTGGAAAAACACAAAACATTATTCATTTTTAATTAAATCTTCATACAATGGATATTTATGGCGAAATTTAATGAAAATAAGAGCAAAATGCAAAGCATCAAAAATAAAATTTAAAAAAGTTGTTTTTGTGTCAAATGTATTCCATAAAAATTAAATTCAAGTTTATTTGCATTCCATGAAAATAAATTCAAATTTAATTTTATGGAATATATTTTGACAAAGAAGAAAAAATAAAAATTTTATAAAATTAGCTGTTAGAATGCCATAAAAATAGTTATAAATTAAAAAAATTCATGGCATTGCCAAACATGCAGTATGTTGTCTTTAAAACATTGCAAAATGTATATCTTTAAAAATACAGAAAGAAAAGCTAAAAGAAAAAAGTATATCAATAATTTTTTGCATGCACAATTTATGACAAAAATTTAATTTTTTAGAAAATGAATTTAAAGTGAATGAATTTTAATTTATTCTAAAAGAATTTTCGATTTAATAAACTTAAAAATTACCAGAATCATAAGTCATGCATTCTTTTTTTTTTTTTTTTTTTTTTTTCAAAATTAGTGCCTCTTTTTTTTTTTTTAGATATCCATAATTTTTTTTTCTTGTAGCTTTTATGAGTGTTTTGAAGAATCTATACTTGATACTTGCACTGTTTATATCGAAGGCAACATAAACTTTGACAGTTCAAGTTTCAAGGTTAATCTTGTAATTGAGTTAATATATTGAAAAAGCCATTAAAACTCTCATTATACTTTACTAATTAGTATGAAATAAATTGTAATGTTTGCATTTGTACAAAATAAATGTTTGTCAATATAGAGCATAAAATGCTATTAAAAATTTCAGTAGAACTTTTGCGTCCTGCCCCCTGAAGATATTTATCAATAGCAGTGGATCATACGACTTCATACAAATAGGTTTTGCAACATTAATAATCTTGTGAAGGAGACCAGCATTTAATTTTACACAATTTATTTTGCTCACATTGGCATCAACTGTACAAATCAATTAAAGTGCTGTCCATGCATTTGGATTAATGCTGCTGAAGCAACAATGAATAAAAAACTACAATTGCTGTACTCTGAGAGCAAATACAAATTCTGCATTTGCTTCATTATTAGTTTTATAGAAATGGACAATCCTTGTGACAAAGAGTAATTCTTGCAAAGAATAGAAAAATTATAGCAGAGATCAAATTTTGAATGCAAAGCAGTATTTTGTCAGGACAGGAAGAAAAAAAACATCATAAATAAATAGAAAATGAATAATTTTTTTCCAATTTCCGAAGCACTATAACTTGCTACAATTCAGACTTGCAACTCAGACTTTTATACCTTTAATGCTCAACAATGAATAGATGCTTCATCAGCAGCAGGTAAAACTATCTTGCTAAAGCGATTACCTTAAAATTTACTCTTGGGAATTATTGTATTAAAATGGGTGAAAGACGTTTACCTTCCACCCATTTTAATACAATAAGAAGTGGCAAATATTAAAATGTAACAGAAAAATATGAAAGTAAAAGTAAAAAACAGCAATTAAAATAGCAAGTTAAGCAAAAATGTAAGCATCATCTAAAAATGAAGCTGTTGCTGCCAGATAATTTAAAATAAATTCACTGAAACATTTAAAAAAAAAAAAGACAGTGGCTAGTACAGTTAGCAAATTGAAAATAAAACCTTGACTTCCTACGTCTGTAATAAATAAAAAAAAACAAGCACAATCACATTTCCGATTAGAAAAAAATTACAAACTAATATTAAAGTTACTATAATTTTACTTCTATTTAAAGTAGGATGAAAAAAAAACAAGAA
The DNA here is from genome assembly GCA_021605095.1 of Caerostris extrusa. Lineage (NCBI taxonomy): Eukaryota > Metazoa > Arthropoda > Arachnida > Araneae > Araneidae > Caerostris > Caerostris extrusa. The sequence continues at coordinate 146,129 of BPLR01018967.1, forward strand.
AAAAAGGTTTTGAAAAGCAGAATTATTAGGCTTTAACTTTAAGAAATTTAAGAAATTTGGTCGAAAATCACTTTTAAGCGTCAGATACCTTAGACATATTAAAATTTTTTTAAAAAGTAACAAAATAAATAATTTTTTATACATTTTTTCTAACGTTTCTTTCAACGCTATGGGTATTAATGTAAAATTTAAAAAGGTAACAGGCACTTATAATATTAAAGGCGAAGAAATCAAACAATTTATTTAGCAAAAATAAAATTTTCAAACAATGTGCTATAAATTGCAATATATTTGCATTAGTATGTAGAAAATACCAAAACTGGTAGAGAACATAGCGCAAAAATGAAATATTAGAACATTGTGGCAAGATTCTTTTATTTTCATTTACTTTACCTAATTTTTTTACTTTTATTATTATAATTATTATTATTTTGCTGTTTACAAGGATGTGTTAAACCATTTAATGTTTTCTTTATTAATAACTGTTCAATATTACAGCAGCAAAAGATCTTTGTTACATTATAAGATTAAGAAAATTACTTTAATTTAACCATCTGGTTTTTATTCACTTGTATATATTTTTAAATGTACAATTTAAATATACAAATTATATTTATAAGCTAAATCACCCAGTTGCAATAATATTTTTAAAGGGTCACAAGCAAGCTACTAATTATTGGAAAGTTTTGAAATTTTAAAATATTTCTTCCGTATGAATTCTACCTGGTAATAAACGCTCGTTGTTTCGTAAGAAAGACTTATTAAATGTTCTGACATTAGTTTATAGTCTAGTTCGTAAAGAGATATATTTTTGAGTGTCATACATTTTTGAAATAACAATTATTTGGCATAGATAACTAGCACATAAACAACGCATTTTTGATTTTATCAGCCATGAAAAATCTTGTAAGTAATTTCCGATTTCTCAAACGTTAAAATCTCACTTGAGCATTTTTACTAACACGCAAATTATTTATTATTTTATTAGACTTTTTTTAACCAAGAGTACAAAATGTTTAAATTAAAAAATAGGAAAAGAGTATTTATTTCAACCTTTGGAAGAGATCAAAATTAATCCTTCAAATAAATTATTATTTTTATAGCTTAATAATATAATTACAAATTTATTTATCTACTAATAAGTTTAAACTTTTTAAAAATCCATTTAGTTAAAAATTAATTCATTTATTTATTACACATAAAAAATATAATTAATAACACGAAATTTAACCTTCCATTTAAAAAAAAAAAAAAAATGTAAGAATCGTATCGTTTCTTCGTCTTTTAACAGTTTAATCAAATTTAAATATACATTTTTTCATTAGTTTTCGTGAATCATTATAGAAATGATAAAATACCAAAAACTTTTGCAAAATTGATTTCGTTTAAAATTCAATTTTTGTTAAATTTTAAATGTTCATTTTGTACCATTTTAAAATTACTTTTACATTCAATAAGATGTATAATTCGCCTTTCAAATTTATATTTTACGAAAAAAGGATATTTTATTCAGTATCACCGGCATATTTAAAAAACAAATGTCTACTTGCTGGGAACTAATAATTATATTTCTACTGATTAATAATTATTTTTTTTCATTAAAAGACTTCGCATAAGGGACAAAAGCATTGTTTAAGAATCACTAACCCAAGTTGTACATAACTGAGATTTTATATTAAAGTGCTGATAGCTGTCTGAAAGTGTGGTGCCAAATGAACCAAATGCTTCTTATATGTGAGAAAAACAGCCCATTCTTGTATCGAATCTCGTAGAGACCAACCCACTATAAAATGTCAAACGCTGATTAGTCAGCGATAAGGGGGAAAAAATACAAAGATCAACAAGAAAAAAAAAAAAAGAAAAAAACGACTGCCGTGGAACTATTTAATTTGTGACTGGCCCGAAGTAGGCTAACGGCAGTTGGCCATCTCAGGTCAATGAACTTTACCTTCCGTCGTAACCGTTGCTCCAATGCATCTCTACGGAAGGAAACATTCTGCAGGCTAAGTGTAATGGATGGTTAAAAATTTTACGAAAAGCATTTTTCTTTTCTCGGATTTAGGTCCAAACCAACAGTATTTCAACTTCATTTTTAAAAAAAAAATATTAATTTAAAATTTAAATTTTTACTGTAAGATTGAATTGTGAAAATTTTAAAAACATTGAGTTTTAACTTTGACTAAACATTGACTTTTCTGGGATTTAGGTCCAAACCAGCAATATTTCATCATCATTTTTCTAAAATATTAATTTAAAATTTAAATTTTTACTGTAAGATTGAATTATTATCAGTTTAAAAACATTAATTTTTAGCATAGCGCTTTTCTCACATTATTGTTTTTGCCGAATATAAAAAAATCATAAAAAAATAATAAATAAATAAGCTTATTATTAATAAAATCGTTTCTTCATTTTTAAATTTTAAATAAAATAAAATAATTATTAATCGATGTGTCTTAAATACTTTAAAAAAAGTAATTTTCTAAGAAAGCTCAAAAACGAAAGCTAAATATATAGAAGAAATCTATACTAATTAATTGTCTGAGTTAAATGTTGTACCGATACTTATATAGCGAATTTAAGTTTTTAAATATTATCTTATTTATATTATTTTCATGCAGTAATTGTAGATTAATTAATCTAATCTACAATTAGTCATCTATTGTACTTAGATTAATCTTCTTTATTTTACTTTGCTATTAAAAATTATTTTTGCTGCAATTAATTATTGCATTTTCAGTGTTAGTAAACAGCACCCTGATTGCATATGTGCAGCACATATTGAGAGAGCTAATAGGCCAAAACGTTAAGAGTTATTTTTATATATATTTTAGTTGGGAACAAGAAATTGTATTGATATGCTGTGATCATATGAAAAAAACTAAATTTTAAGGTCTGAATTAATAAATTATACAGTTGCTACAAAAAAATAAAATAAATATAATTTCAACATTTTAAATTAGTTTCATATCTTTTCAGAAGAGGGTGAAAAAAATTACGTGAATATTTTTAAAATAAACATGAAAGTTTTGATTATTTTTCTTCAATAGGCATTATTGAAAATTAAATTTTATTTCGAAAAATATTTACGAAGAATTTTTTTCACTATATTTTATAACATTTCATGCATATTATAACTTAAATCTATTTAAAACCACGCGCATATTCTTAATATATTTACTTTAATATTTTTAGTTTTAAATTGCAAACTGTAAAATACAAGTTAAGAATAATAAATCCTCCATTAGTAATATTGAATGAAAACTTCGGAAAAAAAACGTGTAGAATTTGGAAATATGATTATGATGTTTTTCATCTTAATTCATTAAAGGATTCCCAATCTTTAAAAGTTGGTCATTATTTTATTTTTGCATTAGATATTTTCACAACACCTACTTATTGAATAATCTGAATGTGTTGTGGATGTTTCTCTGCCTATGCAATGATGAGGCAGTGAAAACGATGTACAGACTATTATGGGGAGAAAATTTTGAGAATGCAATTAATCTGAAATTTGTGCAAAGGGTATATATATATCATAGATTTCGATTAAAATTTAAAACTTATTCATAAATATGGGGCATTTTAATTCATATAAATTTAATTAGAAATTGATAAAGTGCTTTTTAAAAAGTATTATTTTAAAGTGAAATAATTGTATGAAAAACATATTTTCTATTGCATATATAAGTAAATGTTTTTTTTTTTTTTTGCAACATTTCTAGTTTTATAGAAAAAAATATTTACAGAATAATAATTAAATTTATAGAGAAATAAAAAAAATTAGGCTTTTATGGAATAATAATTATTGTAACTTACAAGTATTAGTAATTTTACCTTAACTTTAATAATTAACTTAACTAATTAGTTCCAACTAACTAATAAATTCAATCAATTTATACAATAAATTTATTTAATACTAAATTCCTATTTTTATTTCAAGATTTATCTGTTTTGAAAAAGATTTTGTTTTTGAGAAAAGATTTGATAATCTTTGCTTAATAAAACAATCGTAAAAACGAAAAGTAGGAAATGAATTCTATTATAAATGGATGTTATGATTTTATACATATACTTGAAATGTCAAGAATTTTTATGAGAATGGTTTAGCAAAATAATTGCAGAATTCATAAATTGCATAATAAATAATTGTTATTTCTTTTTAATTTCAAATATTTTAAATATATATTATTAGATTTCTATATTATTTTTAGGTATATAAAATAACAAGGGGTTTAACAATAAGAAAAGAAAAGCAGTTATATTTTTGAAATAAATGCTTATCATTTCCAATAATTTACAATGCACATCTCTTAATAGTTGCACTAATTATTATAACTTACTAGTACTAGTAACTTTATCTGAACTTAATTAACTAATTAGTATAATACTAATTAGTTAACTTTATTGTTATCAATACGGTTGTTAGCAATTTACAGAAAAAAAAAGTTCTTCCTTCTCTTTAATTAAAGAAACAGAAGAAATATATATATATATATCGAAATGATGCAGGAACTCTACAAAATCATGGTATGAGCAACGTATCGAAAAAAAAAAAAAAAAAAGATTATATAATTTTGAACAAAAAACTAAAGCTAAAGAAGAAAAAGGAGAAAAAAAAAAAAATGTGGGCGTGCAGTTGGGAAAAACTTGCTTCGATATGAGGTCATCCGATCTTCAGAAGAACTTGGCCTGGTGTGCACAGTGAGGAGGGAGGGAGGCGGTGCCTAGACCCCGTGTCCAATAGTGGGGCAGGAGATCATAACACGTTAGTACCTCCCTATATAAAATCGATGAGTGCTTCGAGGTAATGCCAAATGCATTTCTGCACAGCAATGTTTTCTAACTACCACTCGTACTTCTTGGACAACACTTCACCAGCTCTGCGCATGCTGCTGGTGTTCGTGGTTGTACTGTGCTTCGTGAGATCGTGGATGAGGAGATCGCATGGAAAAACGCCTCCAGGTCCCCTCTGCCTGCCCATCCTGGGCTACCTTCTGCAAATCAGGAATAACTACCATGTCAAGCTCACCCAACTGCACAAGCAATTCGGCTCAGTCTACCAAATCTACCTGGGCACGAAGCGAGTGGTTGTCATCAACGATCCACAGCTCATCAGAGACGCTTTCCGCCAAAAAGTATTTTCTGGGAGACCTGACACGGGCCTCACCAAACTTCTTCAAGGTTTAGGTAAGCAGAAACATTTTTGACTTCACAATACGAAATGATTAACCTGTCAACAAATATCTATATATATATGATTCTATTTGTAAAGTTATCAACTTACTGTAAATTCTTAATTACATTCATTGGAATTAGCACTCGTTTCATCTTTTTCTATAAATAAAAGTAATTTTGAAGAAACATGCAAATGTTTAAGTATGCGCATTCTATTATTTAAATTGCCTTCCAATAGGCCTCTTTTATTGTGATTCTCTCAGGAGTTAAACATGAAATCTCTTTTCTCAGGTGTTATCAATTCAGTTGGTGAACTTTGGCACGAGCAAAGGGCATTCTTGCATACTTTTCTGAGAAATTTTGGCGCTAAAAATATGGGGCCAAATAAGACTACTTTAGAAAGAAATATGCAGGTTAGTTATCAATAAGTTCATTTGATTGATTATTGGTTAATAAGCCTATTAAAAAGTTATTTTTGAATTATCTTATTTCATAAAAATATAATAATTAGTGTAGTTTTATTCATAAAACCTATCAATTATTTTAAAGTTATTTTGGATTGAATATAATTTCACATTGAAATAAATAATAATAATTTTTTTAATATTTGTTATTATGCATAATGCCAGTTTTCTTTCTTGATAAATGAAAATTAACTCTAGCAAATGTTTTTCGTGTAATATTAAATATTAATTTTAAAAGATTAATAAAACAATGTTTTGAATTGCTCAAAATTTTTTTTTAGCATTTTAAGAATTTGATTTTTATTTCAAACACTTTTGTCAAATTATAATTAAAAACATTATGTTTGAAATTTTAATATATAAATAATATGATAATTAAATATATTTTTAGATTTGTAAAATAGATTTTGATATATAAATAACAATAACCAAATTAATTTTTATTTAAACATATTTGAATTAGTTTATAAATAAGTAAAAAAAACGAGATATATATATTTTTACCTGTTATAAAATTTTACACGTAATTAGTGTTATTTTCTTTTAAGAAGATCTCCTATTTTACTAAATTTGATAAGACATAAATATAAGTATAAAAAATGTTAACAATAAAAAGGAATTTTAATTATTTTAAAACATATTATTTCTTAGAAAAAAATAAGAATTAGATATTAAATAGGAACATGATAGTGCAACAAATAACACATCGTTTCTCAAAAATTTATTTAATGCAAAAATATAATAATAAATAAATAAAATATAATACATTATTTTATGAGTTTTAAGATACAGATGTATCGATTGATTCATCTCGCAATAAAAAGAAATGTGCTTTTATTTATTGTACAAATTTATAAGGACAAATATTTCCTTTGAAACTTTTTTTTTCTGTGGAGAATATTTTTGTTCGTCTTTTTCGCTTTAATAATGCCCTCTCTAAACATTACGAAGAAGAAGAAAAAAAAAAGCTTTGATGCGTTTCTGGAAAACACTGTTCAATATATATATATTTTTTTATTCTGAAAAAGGAGACCGAAAGGTTATACTCAAATATGACTCAGTGGAGTGTTATAGTTTCGGTATTATATTTATATTTTTTTTTTTATAATCCTCAGGTAGAATTGTGAAGAGGGGAAAAAAAAAAAGGGAAGGGTGGAGTGTGAGAGGGGGTCGCCTAAAAGGCTTCCGCAATGGGAGATAGAGCGATGACAGGGCGATGGGGAGAGGGAAACGGGTCTCCGGGGAAAGTGTTTCACTGGGTGGCCCACTGATAGGAGTGAAGGCGGAAGGAACTAGATCAAGGACGAACGGAGGGTTCGTTGAACCCGCGGCGCTCACCTTCTGCCGGTGAATATACTACTGATGCATTAGCATACATAATAGCTGTTTAATTGCACTCCGCGTAGTTCCGATTGCCAGTTGGTCCGAGCCATGTCTCTGCCCATGTAAATCAACAAGCTTTATGACTCTTTTGGACAAGTTTAATGAATGACTGGGTTAAAAATTGGGTTACGTATATACGTAAATGCCATCGTTAAATAGAAGCAAAGATTTATTGAGCTATTAATTAAGAATTAAAAAAAATACAAATATAATATCTTTGAATTTCGTCTTGGAGGACGATTATGATTTTATTGTTAGAGTAGTTGTTATCCAATTGCATATTTTCTAGGCTTCCTGAGTGTAAAGATTTTAAAAGGGAATTTTAAAACACTGACTTTAATTTAAAAGTATAATTAACAAGTAAAAAACAATTGTCTTGATTTATAGAAATGAAGAAAAGGTTTTTGTTTATTTTGTGAGCATGCAGTTGTGTGCAATTGTTTCCCAGATATCCGTAAAAACAAGGGAAAAGACAGAGAGAGAGAAAAGAAAGGAACAATTCGTAAAACTTGCATATAATTTTTGCAATCGTTTTGATTTTGTTTGAAGGATAAAGAGCAAACCGTATAATGAATTACAAAAATATTCTTATAGATTCTGTTATAGATCATTTGATAAGCGATTCAAAAAATTATATATAAACTTAAATACTTTCTAAAATAAATTTCATTTATTCCTTTTAGGAGCAAGTATCTGAACTTCTCACATCTCTATCCGAAACGAATGGATCTCCCATAAACATACGCCCAAAGTTTGCCACGGCCGTCAGCAACGTTATTGATCTTTATTGATGAACACCACTTTCAGCAACGACCAGGCATTCATTAGGCTCATGCATGTCATCGAAGAAGGTTTCAAACTACTGACAGTAGCGGCGCCTGTCAACTTTATGCCGTTTCTCCGATACGTACCGTTCATGCGATACTCATACTGCAAGATTGAAAACAACAGAAAGGAGACATCGAAATATTTCGCCCATATTGCTGACAAACATAGAAAAGATTTGAATTCTGAAAATGTAAGAGATTTTGTGGACTCCTTTTGGTTCAACAACAGAAAGCTAAAACTTTGGATAAGAAAACTTACTTTTCAGGTAAGAAAGAAATTCAGTAAAATTGTGACCTATTTTTAATTGAATTTTAAAAAAGGTTACATTTCTTTCTTTTTATTTTTTTGCATCATTATAAATTTAAAAGAAATATAAAAATCTCAAGTGTATTATAAAACAGGATAAATCTTATTGCTGACAGAAATGACTTATTTAATCTAGTGAATTACGTGTTCAGTAATTATTTATAGTAAAGAATGTACAAATAGTTCTATAATTTCAGACAAATTAGAAAATTTCTTTCTAGTGAACAAACTATAAAACTCGTTAATTTCAATTTGTTAAGAACTTCTTTGAATATTTCTTTTATTTATGCTACATTGGTTTTTCTTTGTTTTCAGACGAACAACTTCTTCAGGTGATGGGCGACGTTTTCAGCGCTGGTCTGGAAACCGTGACATCTGCCCTAGAGTGGTCAGTTTTTGTTTCTGGTTACCCATCCCCATGTACAAAACCGCCTGCGCGAAGAGATTGATGACATCGTAGGCACAGAAAGGAAACCCGAACTCGACGATCTTCCGCGCATGAAGTACACTGAGGCTACCATTCTCGAAGTTCTCCGTAGAGGAAACATAATCACTTGGAAACGCTCATGCTGCTATAGAGTAAGTCGAATACCCAGCAAAATGCATCATTCCGGAAACTCATTAAGTTTGAAAAAGTAATATCAAAAAATGAGTGCATGATGTTAAATATTAATTTATTTTAAATAAAAAAAAAAATTTCACATGCACATGAAAATATCGATTCCATAAAGTTATTTCATTGTTTTTATAATTTAGCTCACATTACTTTAATTTAATTGATTTTTATATACATGTTAAAAATACTCATTTTTTGTTGCATGCTACAAGATATAGAAATTTAAAACGCACAAATCTTGACACACTATTTGTATTTAAAATAAACAAGGCAAAAAAGCAGAAAAAACATCTTATTTTGCTCTTGCACAATAAAAATTCTATTATATTTATAAAAATGGAGTGCAAATAATGTTATTTACGAATTAATATTTTGAAACTTATTATAATGTTCAACAAACTTCTAATTAGTATGAATTACTTTTAGGGATACTTCGATAAATGGCTTTTTCATACCTAAAGGCACTCACATAATGCCCAATCTTTATTCCATTCATATGGATCCCACGCTTTGAATTCCCGGAAGAATTCCTGCCCGAGCGGTTTCTGGTCGACGGAGCCATTTCAAAGCCAATCTACTTCATGCCGTTTTCTGTTGGTAAGTAAAATTCGAAAGAAAATTCAAGCGTTATTATTATTTTTTTTATTTAGAAAATTATTTGACTGTTATTCATTATTCAAAAATATTAAATAATTCAAGAGTTTTAGTTTAATGATACAAAAAATGAATTTTAATTTAAATTAAGCAAGAAAACTATTATGATAACATTTCACTATTATATGAAAGTAGGAATAAAATTCTTACTCTTCTAATTACAATAAAAAGAAGAATTTCTGAAACTGTATACTTATTAAATAAATATAATATTGTTTTTAAATTCTTTTCTATAAAGTAAAATAATATAGTTCTTTCTATTAAGTAAATTAATCTCATTCTTTCTAATAAATAATTTTTCCTAAATAATCAGTATTAAAAACAAATGAGCCGTTTTCTCTGAAAGTAGTGTAAATCCATTTTTATTATATGAAGATATTTAAGGGTTTGTATTTGAATGCTTTGAAAAATATTGGTGTACGTTAATACGCTCATTTTGTGTTTTTTAAATACTAAATTGATTTTTTAAGTTTATAATGTGATCATTTTTAAATTATTAGTTTAAAAAAATGATGCTTTTAATGACCTTCTTCTATAGACTTCGCTTTTAAAGTCAACAAAATGTGATAATCATACATTTATGAGATGTTATATATGGGATTTCAGTTGAATCAAACGAATTTCTTTTTGGAAATTTTTATTAAATATGCAAAAAAAAAAAAAAAAAAAAAAAAAAAAAAAAAAAGAAGAAGAAAGCTTTATTTCAATATTTTTTCAAGTAATGTCATTTTAATTTAATTAGAACTTTATATTAATAGGTGCAATTTGTAATTTTTATCATTATGGGAAAGTTTTTGAAAATAGTTATGATATATTGGAGAAATATAAAGTAATTGATCCATCCTAACACTGAATTTTTCTGATGGGATGGGCCTGGTATGATGATATAAAGGTGCTAGTATTACATTTTCAAATTTTCGTGGTCTTCCTCGTCTGGGGATAAATCTAGTGCTTTAAGCTAAACATTTTTATTAAATGAAATTTTATACACCATTGTATATGGTGAAACAGAATATACTACTATTAGCGTTTTCAACTTTAGCTAAGGTGTCTTCCTCTGACAAAGATTCAGAAGCAAACAACAAAAATTCCAGTGAATGAATACAAATTTTTATGTCATTAACAATGTTGCCACACATATAAAAGGAAGTAATATAATTTTTCAACTAAATATTATGTCTTTGTGAAAAGTGGATTCACACTACTTTCAAGTTATTATATTTACAATTTCAATAACTACGTAAATTTATGTAATGTAAATCTACGTAATTTATTTAAAACAAATGCTGAAAATTTTGAAAACTTTTTTTTTTTTTGGGACTGGTTATAGATAAAAAGATCATAGCATATTGCATTCATTTTTATCATTAACTACTTTTTTTGGTCAAAAATGGACCTACACCACTATCAAATCAATACCAAATATACCAGGAAGGGAAGGAAAAGAAAGGAGTCAATTATTTAATACCTTTCCACTTAATTTCATTACTTTCTTTTGACTTCAAAAATCCTTAAACAATTTTTTTGTTTTCTTTTCAAGGACGCAGAATGTGCGTTGGAGACACACCTCACCAAAAATGGAAATATTCCTGTTCCTAACCGGCCTCCTACAAAAATTTGAGCTGCGTGTCCCTGAAGGTGAAGAACCTCCATCATTAGAAGGCATTACTCACATTTCTATGACTGCAAAGCCATTTAAAGTTTCTGTGGTGCCCAGAAGATAAAAAAGGATGACTTTTAACACAAACGTCTTTCGAAAATAGTCAACACGATATTCATGTTATTTTCTCATTTCCGATTCAGCATTATGGATTATAATATGAAATGCATTTGTTATATAATTTACATAATTTGCACAATTTTATCCTGTGTTAGTTTTCTAACTTTAATCAATATATCATAAGCATTTATGTAGCATTATGTTTTTAAATAATAATGCGTTTGAAACAATATGCATAGTTTTACAAATAGAACAAAATCTGTCAATGCTACCAAAAATGCACAAGTTTGAAGTGTTTTGTGGAAATCATTTTCATAATTATGTGCGTAGCATTTGGTGGCTTGTGATGGCCTTGTTCTGTTCAATCATCTAAATAAAATAAGTGATATAATTCGAATGAATCAATAACATACTATTGTTATTAATTTGGGAATTTTTTTAACAATTTATTTTTCTATTTTCATGTTCTGCGACCTGTAAAAAAAAAAATCATTTGTAAATAAGCCATATGTTATATTATTTTAAGAATCAAAATATTTCTCTGAATGCATCAAATGTATGAGTACGATTCAGTTATGCTTGTTATTCATTGTTCTTGTCTCATATCATAATTTTAGCGACATTCAATGCACGCTGTAACTGTATTCATCGCTCGAACATGTTTTGTAAATAAGAGCAGTCTATTTTATAAATAATGTTAATTTAATTTTTTTTTCGCCAAAATATCTTTGTAGTTTACTAAGCTTTCATCCTTTATCAAATGCTCATTGTAGAAAACTTGAAGTCTGAAATTAATATTATATATATATATATATATATATATATATATATATATATATAGTAAAAGAATTACATCTATTTGAAATTATTAGCTAATTAATTTTCAAGATATACAAAATCTCTAACAAGATCCAAGATCTACAACAAGATACAAGATCTCTAACCAAGTAATGCAACAACAGTTTCCAACTGATATGCAAAAAGATAATCAAATTAAACTTATATCAATACTTTGCATTTGAAAATAAGCTCATTGATTCATATTTTCATCTTCTATGTCTTTCCAATCATATATAGTATTGTAAATGAAGTGCAATAATAGTACAAAACTGAGCTTTATCGACATTTCATCGTGTCATATTACTTTTAGAAAAATTTTATAATTAAAGTGCATAAAATACACTAATATTTTGCATTTAAATAAGAGAGTACAGAAATTCTTCTCTTCTATTAATTGTAAATAATTTATTTTTAAAATTATCAGCAATGAAATTATTACAAGGAGGTTTTAACTTTAAAAAAGATAATTTTGCAAAATTTTCTAATGTATTTTTGAATATGACAATTTATTTTCATATATATATTTTTTTTTAAACATTTGTCAGTCGAATTGTGAATCAAAAACAAGGGCTTTTTTGCATCAGCAAGCATCGGTGCTTTTTTATGTTCCTTGTAAGCAATGTGTGATAATTTGTCATTTGTAAATAAAAGTTATTTTAGCTAATGTGATTATTTGTTTGTTATTCATAGATTTTACAAATGAACGTCTATCAGATATTTTAAATAATTTTTAAAATTTCATCTTAAAATTAAGAAAATGCTGCAACTGAAAATGCAATTATATTTATGTTAAAATCTATCTTTATAATTTGTTTTTTTAGATGAAAACAACATGTAAATAAGTTTTGAAAACATTAAACTTCTTAAATATTGATTTCAATTTTTATGTCCAAATGAAATCAATAATCACGCACACACAAAATCTGATTATGTTTAAATTGAAATGGATTAAAGATTTTTAATATTCCAAATAAGAGACTTATATGAGTTATTTCAAAATTATTTTTAAAAAAACATCGGGAATCATTAAGAAACTAAACGAAAATTACTTTTTAACGAAGAATAAATTTTTTCTCCTAATTTATTTT
>BPLR01018968.1:0-23510 GCA_021605095.1 Caerostris extrusa
ACTGTGCGACGCTCCTTCGCTTTGCTTCTATCACACATGAAAACATTTCATGGGTTCTTTCATTTATAACTTTAATTTCATACGAAATTCAAACAAAAAAATCCCGTTATAGTATATGATAACTTTTCAATTGCATTTGTGTTTTCGGATCAAAATGTTACCATAAAAGTTTGCACGATCATACAGTTCAAAATACTTATTAAAAAAAATCTTTTTGAAGATAATATTGTGAAACTTCAGTTATATAATTTGTCACATTTGAAATCAAGTTCATATTCGGTTTTATCAGTCTTATTTTAAGTAAGTAGAATAAATTTTGAATACATTATCATAAATTTTAGATTTCAGAATTTATTTCTTTAAATATATTTTTTTTATTTCTGTTCGAAAACAAGATTCTGATTGGAAGCAAGTATAATATACTGTTTTCATTAAGAAAATTATAAACATAAACTTATTCTTTGATAAATAATAAGTTTTAAATAAAGATTTGTTTTTAAAATGTTTAAAAATATCAGTAACTTTTACGTTATAATATTAATATTATTATTATATATTTATGGAAATTTTTATGATTCTATAACATTTGAACGCAATTTTGATATTTGTAAGCTATTTTTATGTGTTGTTTGTTTAAAATGCTTCTTTCATTTAGTATATAAAATTAAGTATAATATACAATTAAAAATTACAAACTAATTAATGAACTTAATTATTATTATTAATTATTTTCATTAATTTTAATTAAAAATAATAAATATATGCAATCTTTAGAAAACAACTGTGTTGTCATCGCACATACAAAACATAGTCACAAACTGTTTAAATTTCAAAACATTTTTTTTTAATTAATCAAGATTTATGTTGATGAATATTAAACGATTTCTCTTTAATTTGAAGTTGGTCATTGTATTATTTAAGCTATATATATTAACTTTATGCTACTTTCATCTGTAAATTAAAAAATTCGTATGCATTTCCTTAAAAAATGCTGTTGGCGAAAATCATTAATACTCTTTCTTAGTTTTTTTGGATTTTTTTCGGTATTGACACAAGGGTTTTGATGCTGTTGGCGAAACAGTTTTTAGTAATCCATAACTTAATATCTTTTCCGCTTGTGAATCGTTTTTAAAGAATGTAATTCAGCAGACCGTTTAAATTAGTTCATTTTAATTAGCTTAATCAAATCCATATATTTTAATTAAGCTAATTAAGAGGCAGTTTCTTACAAAATGCAAATCATTCATAAGTTTTCTTAATTTTTTTTGGTATTAACACAAGTATTTTTTAATGCTGTTGGTGAAAAGTTTTTCTAATTCGTAAATCTTTTCGCTTCTGAATCATTTTTAAAGAATGCGTTTTAGCAGACTATTTAAATTAGTCAAAAGGGGTGGTGGCTAATCTTTAGGAAAACTCTTCAGTTTAGTCAGCACTATCTTCAAAAATGTTTCACAAAATTATAATAAAAATTGTGCCTGTATTTTCTTTAAGAAAGGTATCGTTTCTGTAAAATGGTGGTTTATTTCGTAAATTTTTCAATTGCATAGTTGATGCACTGATTGAAGAACTTTTCGCCTTAATAAAATACGTTAGTTATCTGATATAGATAATGCGAAATATTTTAAAATACATAAAAGTTAAATTATTATTTATGGAATTGATAAAAAAAAAAACTGCAATTTTAATCACGTAACTCTCTCAAGTCGCTTATTGTAATAATTTATTCACAAAATGAAATGTAAATACATGTATTGATTATTTATTACTGATAAATGAAAAATTTTACATGTCTTCTTAGGATGATATCTCCTTTTGACGCACGTTTTCTGTCCTAGCAGGATAATTTTCTAATAATTTTTGTTTGGCATGATATCTGTAGCATTTTTCTGCCACGTGTAGAGCTTTGGCATTTCATTCCCAGGAGGGAAGAATGTATACTATTTGACAAATATGTAATAAAGACATCACTCAAATTTGACAGCAGACGAGCAGTATTGTGGATAGTTGTATTACATGCGATTAGAGTTTTGTACTAATGAGAACAACCTGTCACTCAAATATGATGGTAGATATTCAGTATCATGTATAATGAGGAAATTGAGGAATGACTGTGCGGCCATCACAGGTCGAAATAACTACAGATGGAATATGATATACTATGAGTTGTCCCATCGTGTGAGGGGTGATAGACCATGAGCTGAAAATGTCTACTCAATGAGAAGTGGGAATCTCATCCCCCCGCCTCCCCTTCCCTGCCTGAAAAGGATATTTTTGGTAAAAAGGGAGAGTTCTGCGACGAGTTGATCAAAAGTTGTTGTTTTTTTATCTGAAGTGGCTGAATAGGCGTGAGCCCTTTGTGGTTTCGTGAATCACGCAGCGTGATAGTTAAAGTCTGCCCAGACCAGGTGTTTAGATTCGTCGTTGACTCGAGAACTCTGAATATCTCTGAACTTTGAGTGAATTGCACTTGTGTATATAATTCATATCCTTCATTTTAATTTTTGTAAATAGAGGTCTGTATTTATTTATTGGTGTGTGTATATATATATATATATATATATATATATATATATTGTAAATATTGTAAATATAATTAAAGTGCTCCCATTAATCTGAAGTGGCTCTCTACTTGAAACCTTTATAAGTCTAGTATAGCCGACACGTTACAATAATATTATTGTAACGTGGAGACCTATAATGTTATTGTAATTATTTCAAAATTGTTTGAATACAAAAAAAAATTATTTTCATAAAATTTAACTAATTTAAATAATTTAAATGTTGCAACTAATTTTTAATCTGATAATACTCATCAAAATAATTTTTTCCCTTTTTTCTTTTGTTCATTTTTCAGTGACATTAGAGAGTTTTTGCATACCGTACGTTAGTTACCGTAGGACGTCCGTTAGCTTTTTCTCCCTAGCGCGCATGCTCATAGGAAAATGTTTCGTTTCCTATATGCAAAAACTCTCTATTGTCTCCAGATAGAGATAATGATCAGACATAGATATATTTCCTTGTAAATCCGTCTCTTTTGTTCTTGAGTGTGCTCATCGCATTTATTAAGGCGGTTACATTTTCCATTTATATTAGAGTAACTGTGTGCATCTTTAATCTTGGCAACTCTCGAGAGATATTGGATGATATTCTAAGTAAGTAAAATGTTGTGTTTACAATTTTTTATTAACATTTATAGCTCGCAAACATACATCTATAGCTTATAAAGCTCGCAAACATTGTTTCAAAGAATAAAAAAATTTACCGTATTTTTTTGGTTTTTCTAAGACTTATCTCATTTTGTATTTAGGAAATAAACTTTTTCATTGAATATTTACGTAATTAATAATACTTCAAATATAAAATAATATCGTTATTACACTTTTTGATTGAATAACATGATAATGTTCCTTCAGAATAAATAGAATATATTAGATGCAACTGCATTAAATGAATATTATAATTAAACCGAATTGATAATCATTGTTCATTTGAAATATAATGAATTGAAATTAATTTAGATAGATTAACTACCATGTTTTAAATAAAGTACATATATTTTTTGTTATTTAAAATGCTTAATATTTGTTATATCTAAATTTATATTTGGAAAATAAATTTTTTCATTAAATATTAACATCATTAATAGTATTTCAAATATAAAATAACATTGCTTTAATACATTTTGATTAGCATGATAACATTCCCCTATAAGTAAATAACCTATTTTAGATGCAACTGCATTAAATGAATATTATAATCGAATTGATAAGCGGTTTTCGTTCCAAATATAATGAATTGAAATTGTCTTTAGATAAATAATGAATGATTTAAATGAATTGAAATAAATTGGATAGATTAATTTAATTATATAAAAAATAATTGAAATTAATTAAAAATTATTATTTTAATAATAAGTTTTTGAATAAATTTGTGTTACATGACTTATCTAAATTTATGTTTGTAAAATAAGTTTTTTCATTCAATATTAAAATTATTAATAGTATTTCAAATATAAAATATAGTTTTAATACTTCTTAATGGAAATGATAATGTCTTCAATAATTAAGTAGCCTACTTTAAAAAAAAAAATTTAATATAATTGCATTAAATGAATAATATAACTAAACATAACTATATTAATAATAATACAATATTAGTTATATAATAATTAGTTATATTATTAATAATAACTAATAATATAACTAAGCGTAATATAAAAAACAACTAAGCGTTTTCCTTTAGAATTGCAGTATATAAAAATAAACGGTGAAAAATGAAATCTTTCAACTTGTTAACATATGTAGATTTACAATTTCTTTTCAAAGCTCGTGATTCGTGATCCATATTTATATCTTTATTATTCAATTCCTTCTATTAGCTCATACTCTCCCTATATATATCTTGTTCAAATTTTCAATCGTTAATAAAATACTTTTTTATTCATCCAATCAAGTTCAAATACATTTTTTTTGAACTTGTAATGGATGACACTTATGTTAATACAGTTTTTTTTTCAAATGTTAATTCAGCAATTAAATTTAATTATTTGATTTTAGTTTTTTTAGATTTAAGTTGTTTATATCTACCAATAGATGGCGCCAGATAAACTTAAAAAAATAAATGAAAATTATTTATACTTTCTACAATTGAAAAAAAGTTGGAATTGCTTTAGAAAAATATTGTTTGTTGAATAAGTTAAGAGATATTTTTATTTTTTTCATCAAAATTTACTTTAATAAAAAAATTCTAATTTTTGAATTCTGACAAATGCAGATCTAATTTAGCCATTTAATTAATAATGAAAAAACTTGATAAGGTAAAACCTCTGGAATTCGATGTTCAAGTTTAATTAATGTTTCAATATATATATTATACATTATATATATCGTCTCGGCCTATATTACAAAGACTTCAAGAAGAGGGCCACTTTCAAGTTCATGGAAATACTAATTTTTATTTGTAAGCGCTGTATATATACAAATAATTAAATCTGGATTATTATATAAAGAAATAAAGATTAAAAATAACATTTGATCACAAATGCACAATTAAATCACAAGTAAGTTCACTGGTCGAGGATTTTTCGGATTTTTAAACGTCGAATCTAATTGCCTGGTCTGCAACAGATCTTAATTATAGCGCGACGTAATAAGCAAAAACCACAGGGGAATCATTTTGAAAAGTAGGTGGAAACTCCAGCCTATTCAGTGGTTTCGGAGGAAAAAAAGAAAAACAACACTTCTGGTCGACTCGTCGTAGAACTCTCTCTGTTTTCTTTCTCCAAAAATCTTTCTTTAAGAAAATCCGTCAAGAAGGGGGCTGCTTCCCCTCGCTGTTTTTATTGAAGACATTTCTCTGCTAATTGTCGATCACCCCTCACGATGGAACAATGGTTAGTCTAATTTCGTCTGTAATTGCACAGACATTCGCTAATTTCAGTCTCATTACACACTGAATATCTTGTGATTTGAAAGGTTGTTCTCATTATTACCAAACATTATTTGCGTGTAATATAACTACCCACAATGCTTGTTTGTCAAATTTGAGTAATGGGTTTATTATATATTTTCCAAATAACATATATTCCTCTCTTCTGAGAATGAAATGCCTTTTATGAGAAAAAAATGCTACAGTATATATATATATTCTCACTGTATTAAGAAAGTAAGATTATCATCAAATGATCATCAATCATTTTGGCGATGAGTTTCATATATCAATTTCACACTGTATTTTGAAAACTACAATTTATCGATTTTTGTGATAAATTTAACGATGCTTATGAGGAAATTTAATTCTATTAAGATTTGTATAGTTATTGCTATGAATTTTTATGTAAATTGTAGGAATTTGTGAATAGCAAAATTGCGTTTTTAGATTAAAGCGTAAATTACACATAGCTGAAAAACTCCGTTATTGTCGTAAAAACAAATCTTCTCATAAGTTGATATCTTAATAGACTGTTTTTACAACGAAATATTAATTGCAGATAAAAGTAAAGATAGTTAATTCCAGTTAAATATTTCTATTTCAAAAAATTTATACTTAGATAATTAAAAAAGATATTTAGATAATTAAAAAATAAATCTTTATATATATATATATATAATTCTTTGGTACATTTATTTGTCACTGAAATCCTCCTGAACGGCTGGACAGATTTCGATGAAATTTTTTGTGTGGGTTTGACAAAACACGAAGAATGTTTTTATGCTATCCCCTTTGTTGTAAGTCATCACCAGATGGTGCTGCAGTGTATCAACTTCTATACTGTTTAACCAATCGCTATGAAAATGGTTAATAATATGTATTCGAGTGTGAAAATAGGTTCACACCTAACAGAGGGCGTCCCAAAGATTTTCTATGAGATTGAGCTGGCTACTCTATATGCCCAATCCTCTCATTCTACAGGTAGTCTACGATCACATCTCTATGAGAGCGTTATATCTTCAGTTTTGTTTGTAGATTCATTCGAAGTCGAGATACAGCAGATTAATCAGGAATTAGGATACTGAATTCATACATTCCAAACTTTAAATTGAAGGAATGAAAAACTTCATTTTTTGCTACACCACCACACGATAACAGTCATAATTGTTATAATAAATTTCATAATCTAATGAAATTTTAACTATGCGTTTTTTTAATAATGCTATGCATGTGTTAAATTAAAAGGTTTTTAATATATTTATTTAGAGGCGAGTTATTTGTATTTTTATTAGAAACATAAATTTTTTATTGTATTTTTTCTCCAATTGACTCGATTGGCTGTAACTCATCTATGCTTTAGAACAGGCTTCCCTAAACTACTGCCTGCTGGCCAATACTGGCCCAACACAGTTTGTTTTTATTACATTGCAATATTTAAAATATACAATGCTCTAGCTCTGCTATTCGCCACAAAATGGCGCTGTATGCTTTAATTAACTTTACTAATCAACTAAAATTAACGTTTTGCATAACTGCGCTGCTTCCCAGAAGATGGCGCTGTACTACTGTAGCGCAAGATGGCATCTCTGTAGCAATGACATATTTTTGATATTCGCTCGTTAGTGACAACCGAAATTGCAGAACGGAGTGAAGACCACGCCTCACTCCATAAATACCTCACTCGCCAAGAAGTTCCGAAACGAGTTAGCTAGGACTTGGCTCTTGGAGCTTAATGGAGTAGTCAATTTGGCCTTTAAGCTAAAAAGTTCGGTTTGGTTTGTCGCAACTACGGTCATTTTGTGCGCACTAATTAGACCGGGATCTACAATTTAACAAGTATTCCGAATCACCACAAACATCTATGCCCCCGCCAGGATTCGAAGCTGAAGCCTGTGGTACCAAAGGCCAGAGCGCTTGCCAGTTGGCATTCAGGCTTTAAAAGTTTGGAAACTCCTACTTTAAAATAGTAGCACCCTTTTAGTTTAATGTATGTATACAAAAATTACGTTTACATTCAAATAAATATCATGTGTTTTACACATTTTTTTTAGCTAGGAGTGTTTACGTCAAGTAATCACTTTTTGACTTTTAATCAAAAAATATTCACTTATATATTTTAATTTAAATGTTTGCAAATGTTTTGTAATCTAATTTAACAATAGCATCGAAACATATTTCCATAAAACATATAACAATTTTGGCTCACAATGTGGTGGGTTACTTTAAATGTCGTTTTTTTTATTCAATACCTTCTATTAGCTCACCCCTATATATATCTAAACATTTCATTGTTACAAAAATATTAAAATTTTCAACCGTTAATAAAATACTTTTTATCCATCCACTCAAGTTCAAATACATTTTTTTGAACTTGTAGTGGATGACACTGAATGTTAATACTGTTTTTCAAATATTAATTCAGCAATTAAATTTAATGAATTAATTTTAGTTTTTTTTTTTAGATTTAAGTTACATATATCTACCAATAGATGGCGCCAGATAAACTTAAAAAAATAAATGAAAATTATTTATAAAGGACTTTCAGCAATAGAGTGAAAAAAAGTAGGAATTGACTTTAATTTTTTTTTTTTTTATAAATTATTTGTTTTTAGTCAGTATGTCTTCCGTTAATCAACATTCAGAGAAGTCGGAGGAACCCTTACTGCCTTTTGAAATTGACTACCTGCCTGAGTTCGCGCGTAGAAAATTACAGGTGGAATTGAAAGAAACGCCGGAAAACAAAGAGAAAGCACTTGCAGAACTGAAGAAATTGACATCAGGTATGCAATCGGAAAAAGCCCCATTCTAGTTCTTATCATGATGCCCAAATGAAGGAACAAATTTCCTTTACATTTCAATTAATATGCATTTATTATTACAGAATGCATTGTTTAATAGTCTTAAATTATGATTAATCATTTAAAATTTTCAATTTTTAAAAACCTTTAATTTGAAATTTCAGCTAAAACATCGCATTGTCTGTCAAATCAGAGACGATAAATTGTTATGAGTTTGAACCCTACAAATAAGAGATGAGATAAAAATTAATCCTTCACATCTAAATAATCATTTATGCATGCATTATAACAATTATATGAAAAAACATTTTCATTCTTTCACACAGCTTTTATTTTTTATTTTTAAGAATATTTGAAACATCGATATTTTCGATATTTGAAACATCGATATTTTCGATATTTGAAACATCGATATTTTCGATATTTGAAACATCGATATTTTCGACATTTGAAACATCGCTTAATATCTGTGTTTCCCAACTTCTTAAAATTATAATTTTTTAAACCTTATATTACTACTTATATATATATATGTAAGTATATATATATATATATGTAAATATGATCGGATGTGACGCGTTTAGGCACAAACACACTTTCAAACGAACTTCTTGCAACAACCAGACACGACGCACCAAATGATACTTGTCACGTGATGAATTTTCCAATTCTCTGATTGGCAACTCGAATGAAACTCTATTATTACTCTGCATTTTTATTTATGAGACAGCAATTGCGCAACTGTCCATTGCGGCCGCAAGTGTGCACGAAATGCCTTGCAATCTGTTCGCTAATCACTCCTTCGACGCTACCAAATATGTGTTATTGTTGGTGGTCTCGATTTTAGGCATGAATTGTAAACGATCTCGATTTTGAGCATTAATTGTAAACATTCTAATGCTGTTATAAATAAGCGATTCAATGTTTTTATTTTGTTTAATTTTTTGTGTTGTGCCTCAACGGATCACTTCTGACGTTACATCTTTATACCAAGAAATATATTTTTCTAATCTGTACCATCCGACAGCGTTTATTCTACCACTGTTGAATTACGCTGTATGTATATACTTATATATATGTATATTTTAAAATTTATAAAATAAAACTGCACGTTAAAATAAAGAAAAAATTTAGGTAAATATTGGCATGACATTAGAAGGACATCTCCATTTTTTTCAATTCCTACTATTAGCTCACACTCTCCCTATATATATCTTTTTCAAATTTTCAACCGTTCATAAAATACTTTTTATTCATCTACTCAAGTTCAAATACATTTTTTGAAACTTGTAGTGAATGGCACTTGATTTTAATACAGTTTTTTCAAATATTATTTTAATTTAGTAATTAAATTTAATTAATTAATTTAATTTTTTTTTAGATTTAAGGTGAATGTATCTAATAATAGATAGCACCAGATGTAAGAGGAAAATTTCAACTTTATTTATAAAGGATTTTCTGCAATATAGTGAAAAAAAGTAGGAATTGACTTTAAAAAATTTTTTTTTTATATTACTTGTTATAATACTGCACATGCATTTTATCGGACTCATAGATTGATTGACGTGCTTCTAAGAAATTATCATACCTTTAAAAAAGGATTCAAATGTTACCAGCCTACAAGTGTCAAGTAGTTTCGACAAATCCTTTACCAGTATCACTAAACTTGTTGTCAATGTCTTCAGATTTATCATCATCAACTTGTAATTTAAACTTTTGCTTATTAGTAGGGTATATAATGGCAAATTATTACGAAGCATCTTTTTCACAGAAATTCAAATGTAATGAATAATTTAAGCATTTATAAAAAATTATCTATTCTAAGTTTAAACAAAATATTTAATTTTATAACAATATTGTTAATGAAATTTGCATTTAAAATCACTCATAATTAACAAATATTTTTACATAGTTACCATAACATAATAAAACTGTTTTTACCCTTTAATTGTTTTTATTGGCAGCTGACAAAACCACAAATGATTACAATTTTGAGGAAGACCTTTTAATCCAATATTTGAGGCACAGCAAGTATGATGTCACAAGAGCTCTAAACCACATTCGGAACTACGTCACTCTAAGAAAAAAGAACTTGAGATTATTCCAGTCCATCCCTGACGACGAATATTTCCAATCCAAAGTCTCCACTCAGTTTGTGATACCTCTTCCCAAAAGAAGTCCTGATGGGTGCACTATAGTTCTTACACGCACAGGTAAAGCGAAACTTTCATACGTATTAATTTTATTGCTTTGTGAAAGATGATATATTAATTTTTAGTGGGGGTAAAACTAATCAAAATGAGTAGTTATTGCCTTTTATTTCAGAATTGCTGTATATATGTCATTCCAGTATGGTATTTGATAATAACAAATCACAAATAAAGTGTGCAGGAGCTCATACCATTAAAATAGGATTATATTATTTAGTTAGCCTGTTTTTTTTACAAGGGCTGAAAAATACTATAGCAACGTGTCCCACCGCCAGCACACATGCCTTCAAAATCAAACAACAAAAAACATGGGTTCAGAATACTCTCGCATGAACTTCTGACAAATCAGTGAATTTAGTAAATAGAGTGCGAATGAACACTAAATTTTAAAAGACATATATAATGATATAACTGCTACACTAGAAACAAGTGACTTTCGAATATTCAAAACATGATTATCATCTTCAAAAAGAATGTTTTTTTTGTTGTCCATGAATATTCAGAAAGCATCAAACAGTAAATTTTTCTGTCTCACTGGAAACTAAATACTGGAATATATTAGAGTGGCCATAATAAAAAGTGGTCACTCATCAATATTTTTTATTAGGTCACCTTTTAATTTAATCCAGCGTTGAAACGTGTTGGCGAAATGTTTTACGGGAAGTTTATAGGTCGTTTGTGAAATTTGAGACCTTGCTTGTCGAATTGTACTTTTACTATAGGAAATCGCAAGTCTGTGGATCTAAATGTCTGATATCTCTTTAAACCTCGTCTCAAAATGCTTATTGGGATTGATATCTGAAGATTGTGTTGTTGTAAACTAAGCAAAGTAAACTCTCCTTCATGTTCCTAAAAACAATCCTGTATAATACCATCACTATATTAGGGTGCATTATCTTGTTGAAGGTAGCTGTTTGTCATTGGGATAAACCATCAACAAATAATAGCCTCTTATTGTATATTAATATGTACTCAGACATCGCAGACATTCATTAAACAAGAATGAAATGGAGCAAAGCATGACAGAAAAACATTCTCTCAATCATCACATTACCTGTACAAGTTTGAACGGCTATACCAATGCACTTAGCGTCCAAGCTTATTCTGTTATTTCAGCCAAATTTCATCCACTGATCTACATGTTTTTATGTTTCTTCTCTACATTTACATATATGCTTTTCTTACTGTTTTAATTGTGTTTATCGTTGATGGATATGATGATAACGGATATGGTGTATATAAACATTGGTGAACATTGAGATTGACTTGTGTATTGAACGACAACCTACCGAAGGGCGACAGGGAGTTGGACATTGCCTTCCCTAGAGCACTTTTATCGACAACAGACCTGCATTTTTTCGTATAAGTGAAAACCCAGAAAAACTTTTTATCAGACTAACTATCGATGTGAGACAACTTAAATAAGATGTCGCAATTGCCATTAAGTTTCCTAATCTCATAAAACATTTATTACAATGAACGCCGCCAGAGAATGCGAATCTAAGTCTTCTTGCACTGCAGCAGGTTACTACTGAGTCACAAGTCGGCTAAATGCATACTTCAGATTGGACAACTTATTTAACAAAGCATATCATGCGTAATTCTGTGATTGTTCATAATAAATCTGCAGATCGGAAATTCTATTCATTGGATGAAGGATGTCTACGATGAAATGAAATCTACGATTGCGGACTCTCGGGATTTTGTTCTAAATTTCTTGGGACGAAAGATAGTGTCATATTAAACACTAGGGTGTACGAAGCCGCGTAACGCCCTATGAGATAAGAGTTGAGGATAGTAAAAGATAGTATAAATTTTAAATTAAAAGAAAAGACAAGTATGAAATTAGAAGAATATATTGGACTTTAAGAATTGGTTCTCCTTCTCATGTAGGGATTGGCTTTCATACACGATTCTGAATTTTTCAATAAACTTCTCAGCATATAATATCTTGGCTATTTTATGGACGAGATGTTAAGATAGAGTTCGCATATATAATATTTTTAATAAATGATATTTTTCTAATATTTTGAAGCAATGCTTATGTCTTCAAAACAGGGATATGGGATCCAAAGGAAATGGCATATAATGATTTAGTAAGGCTGTCGATGATGATCTTCCTGCAGTTTCTACGAGACCCGATGACTCAAGTGAATGGGTTCAAGATCATCCACGATTTCCAGGGAACTTCTCTCCAGCACTACAGATACTGCACACCGCACAATCTGCACTTCCTTTTCCACGCAACTATCGTAAGTAAAGCGTCTTGTACTTAAAACACAGCGATTGTAAAAGAATCCCGTCCCGCTTATAAATACAGTAATTGGCTTACGTAACTATAAAAAGTAATATAAAAAAAAAAAATTAAGTCAATTCCTACTCTTTTTTTCACTATATTGGAAAAGTTGTTGGAATTTTTATGCTTTAGTTCGCGCTACGCAGCGTCACGGGTAGTATTATAGAAATCGTTTGGAACCGATTCAGAATTGCGCTGTTGACGTGGAAACTGTTGGTTGCTGTGGAAACGCGCTGTTGCCGTGGAGACCAGCTGTTGCTGTGGAAACGAGTTGTTTTATTCTAAAAATAGAATAGCCAGAAAAATAGAACCACCGAAGAAGAAAGAAATACGATAGTCGTAGTGACAAAAAGTCCTTTATAAACAATTTTCATTCATTTTTTTAAGTTTATCTGGCGCCATCTATTGGTAGATATACGCAACTTAAATCTAAAAAAAAAACTAAAATTAATTAATTAAATTTAATTACTGAATTAATATTTGAAAAATATATTAAAATCAAGTGTCATCCATTGCAAGTTAAAAAAAAAATGCATTTGAACTTGAGTGGAGGAATAAAAAAGTATTTTATGAACGATTTGGAAATTTGAACAAGATATATATAGGGAGAGTGTGAGTTAATAGAAGAAATTGAAAAAGACCAGTTTTATGTGCATTTTAATGGTCTTCTGTGGTCATAGATTAAATGCAGATATTCATAGTTAATGTGTTGGAACAAATGCTATATCATTTCTATACAAATTATTTAAATTGATTGGTTGAGTTGATTTTAAAGGGAAAAATATTAAATTGTCACCAGAGATAAAAGAAAAGTGACATTGCAAGCTGGCTTTTAGACAATAAAATACGCTTAAAAACTAAAAATATAATGAACGTTGTATGCTGTTGACAAATAGTTAATGGCTACTTTATCAATTCTTTTCGCAATTTCGTAAGCTTTTTTTAATGTTTCTATTATTATTATTTTTTTTTTTTTTTTTGCAAATACAATTGTAAGAATGTAGATTGGGAAAATTTTATTTATTTGTTCACCAGTTGATCTGCAATTTTATAATCTTTATATAAGAAATAAAATAAATTTATATATTATCTAAACTACACAGTAAAAAATTATGATAGTCTTTTGAAATGTGATATCTACTAAAATTGTTGAATCAGAAACTATAGGATTCCTACTAATTTTTTATTTAGTGTATTAAAGATGTCATTGATGCTTGTTAATGTTATAGCAAAACGGATGCATTATTTTTTATAAATTATACCATAGCTCACTTACAAAAACAGTTATCTTAAAAGATTTGAATTTATTCTAAATAAAAAAAAAAAAAAAAAAACCCATGGAAAAAAAAAAAAAAAAAAAAACTAATATGAACTGTCGAATATATATTTTTTTTTTTCTAATGCAGCTGGCAAAATCTTAAACAGCTTGGTCTTGGATGCCTTAAGGCAAGCGCTGCACAGACGTTACTCACTATGCATTACCCAGGGGCGCGTGTAACTTGAAGATAAGCAACGGACGCGGAGTAACATTACCCCCGCAACGCTCTACGATCATATTAGACCGGGACCTACTGATTTAAAGCGGATTCCGAACCATTACAAACATCCATGGCACCGCCGGGACTCGAACCCGAAATCTGTGTTACCGCGTGCCAGAGCGCTAGCCACTCGGCTATTCAGGCCCATCGGCGGAATATATACAAACTGCTAATTTAAATTTTTTATGGAGTTGATGCAAAATTTCTTGACATAATAAATAAAATTTAAAACTTCTAAGAATTATTTGATAATACAAAAATATTACATCTAGTTTTGTAATAAATATCCAATGTTTAATTTGGTTTAAATTAATCCATTTTAATGAAATACAATTTTTAATAAAGCATATGTAACATAAATATAAAAATAAGAAATATAAAAAAAAAAATTTTAATGTCAATTCCTACTTTTTTTCTATAAATAATCTATAAATAATCTATAAATAATATATAATCTATAAATAATTGTCATTCATTTTTTTAAGTTTATCTGGCGCCATCTATTGGTAGATATATGCAACTTAAATCTAAAAGAACTAAAATTAATTAATTAAATTTAATTACTGAATTAAATATTTGAAAAAACTGTATTAACATCCAGTGTCATCCACTAAATTCAAAAAATGTAGTGGATGAATAAAAAGTATTTTATGAACGATTGAAAATTTGAACAAGATATATATATAGGGAGAGTGTGAGCCAATAGAAGGAATTGAAATAAGTTATGTTAGCTATTTCTATACTGTTACCGTTAATTTTTTTTTATAAATATTTATGGTTTTTTTTTTTTTTTAATATTTCACGTCACTATTCGTTTTATTACAGAACAGCATTCCAGCCAGGTATGCTGAAATCCATTTCATTAATGAATCATTCGTATTACGAGCAATTTGGGCTCTCATCAAGAACTTATTATCAGAGAAACTAAGAAACAGAGTAAGTGGATTTTTTTTATGTTTGTAAAAGCCTGTTTGTTTTATTTCAATTGCAATCTTTATATTTATTATATTTCTTTCGAAAAAGATTTCACTAAATATTTTGGAAAATGGTTAGTGAACGATCGTATTGTTATGTCTCGACCTATATTAAACCTATAATGGCTTCAAGAAGCGGGTATATATATATATATCATGGAAATATATATTATATATAAGCGCTATATATATATAATATATATATATATATACAAATACAGAACTCTGGGTTATTATACAAAAAATCAAAAATTAAAAATGAAATTTGATCACAAGTTCACAATTTAATTATAAGAACAGTTCACAACAAGGTCAAAGATTTTCAGAGTTATGGAGTCTACATCGGATCTTGCCTTGTCTGCGGCAGACCTTAATTATCACATGGCGTGATCCACGAAACCACAAGGAGTTTACTTTGAAAACATGTGAAACTCTGGGCTATTCAATCACTTCAGAGAAAAAAAGAAAGAAATACTTCTGATCGACTTGTTCGCAAAACTTTCCAGTTTCTTCTCCGAAAACCTGCCTTTAAGAAAATCCATCAAGAGAGAGGGGATCTGCTTTCCTCATGTCTCATTGGAGTAGATGTTTCTCAGTTCATGGTCGATCACCCGTTACGATGGAACAACTCATGGTATAGTTAACATTCAACCTGTGAAAGTCTCACAGATATTCGTATTTTATGAATCTCATTATACATAATACCAAATATCAGATTGAAGTCACAGGTTGTTCTCATTAGTACAAATCACTAATTGCATGTAATATCAATACTACAATACTGCTTGTCTGCTCTCAAATTTGAATGATGGGTTGTTATTATTTACTTGTCAATGAATATATATTCCTCTCTCTTAAGAAAGAAAAGCCAAAACTCTTCCGGTGCCAAAAAAAACTGCAATAGCTAAAATATTTATAAATATTAAATGAATTATTTATTACCTCATGAAATAGATATTTAATTAACTACTCTATAAATATTTCAAGTTATTATCACGTTTTTCCCAGATTTTTCACGTATTATAAATTCAACATTTATTAGAAAATATAACGAACGTTATTTGAAAGGCTATAATTCAACCAAAGTTTGAAATTTTGTTAGTTTAGTGGAAGGAGATTAATTAAACTGTTTATTTATCTTTAACTAAAACACTATAACAAATCTGAAAGGGAACTTCTCATTAGAAATGAAAAAAAAAATATTTATAAAAAATATTTATAGAAAAATAATTTATAGAAAAATAATTTATGAAAATTAATAATAAAATTTCAAGGGAATAGTTGTTTCATTTTCCTAAGGTGCCATGCATATTAATTAAAAGACTTTACCACAGACAAAATATATAATATTTTAAATAATATTTTTAACTCTGTCATAATTGAGAATTGTGATTTCAAAAGATATAAATAATGCGATAAATATGAATTTCATATGAAAATGTATTTCTTTGAACAAAAAAAGTTGTTGGTGATATTGTCGGAGTTTGACGTTAAATTCAGATATCATGAAAGGATTATCTTTTCCGATTTTGAATTTTTGTTATCATTGCTTTATAAATAGACATTTTCAAGGTTGTAGGTTTTCACTCATCTGATAAATAACACAAGGAGTTTTCCTTAAAATTAACGGATGGGCTGAAAAAAGTTCGTTGGCTGACACATAAATGGCGCTACTAGTATTAAATCCATATGAATTTTAGTTAGCCCTAACATTCAAAAGACACGTGTATAAATAGACATATTCAAGGTTGTAGGTATTCACTCATCTGATAAATAACACAAAGATTTTTCCCTAAAATTAACGGACGGGCTGAAAAGTTCGTTGGCTGACACATAGATGGCGCTATTAGTATTAAATCCATATGAATTTTAGTTAGCCCTAACATTCAAAAGACACGTGTATAAATTTGACAGCTGTTGCACTATTAGTATGTGAGTTACAGCATTTTTAGTGTTCATCATGTGCAGTCCACTCGCCTCGTTTAAATTTAGCAAACCAATTCTCTACGGTTGATTTTCCTGGTGCAAAATCCGAATAATGTTTATCAAGCCAAGCCTTGGCTTCAATAGTATTTTTTTTGCCAAAAAGCAATGCTTTATTAACACACACGAAATTCCTTTTTATCCATTTTGTTCAAACTAACAAAAGTTGCTTCACTAAAAATGCTATAACTCACATACTAATAGTGCAACAGCTGTCAAATTTATGCACGTGTCTTTTGAAGGTTAGGGCTAACTAAATCTCATATGGATTTAATACTAGTAGGGCCATCTATGTGTCACCCTATGAACTTTTCAGCCTGCCTGTTAAGCTAGTGTGACTCGTAGATTCAGATATAAGGAAAGAAGGATTATCTATTATTAATTAATTTAAGGTTTTATCACGGCTTTATAAACAAGCATTTTCTTGTTTGCGACGTTCACCTGTCAGATATCTAACATAAAGATTTCTCCTTAAAATTGTGCTCGTTTCCACAAATCACTCAGAAATTTTGAAATTTAGTTGATTATCAAATGCTGATATAGGTTTCCCAAGTTGGTGAAGTAAACTTCTTAATTACCGGCGGCTTGTTGACCAAGTGGCTAGAGCTCCTTTGATATCATAGGCTTCAGGTTCGAATCCTGGCGGTGGCATAGATGCTTGTTCGAGGTACGAAATCCACGTGAAATTGTAGGTCCGGGTCTATTTAACCCCTCATATGGACAAGATGACCATAGAGCGACAAACTAAACTAAATCTTAACTGCCAACATATTGCAGGTTTAATGCAACAATACTCCGATCACTTCAAGCCAATCTGAGCTGCAATTTTTGGCATTTAAATCTTAACTTATTTATTTGCTACGATGTGCAACTTAAATTAGAACATGGCTACCTTTAATTTTTATTTTAAATAGTTTCTACTTTTTAATTGGATTTTAAATTTTAATTCCTTTACATCTGTCAAATAGTTTAAGTTCATCTTTTGTTAAATTTTTGTTTTTATTTAACAGCTTCCGAGCTGGGATAGGTTAAACAACTTTTTGTTTTCTTTCAATACCTTCCATAAATTTTAAATTGTCGACTTGTTAATCTCTTAAATTTTATTGCTTTAACTTTTAATCTCTTACACAATAGTAATAACTCTGTTCTGGATGTCACACACATTGATTACTACGATTATTTCATTTATTAATTAAAAGATGTGCTTTTCCTGGCTTCTGTCAGGTTTCAAATTTGTGAATCACCAACTGACTGATGGCGCCATCTGTCGGCGTATCAACCAGTCAGAAATCATTTGAAGATTGTATATTGTATGTTTATATTTACTATTTTTTTAGTTGTGCTACTACTTAATTTCTTTTCTATATTTTTATTAACTTTAAATTTTTAATTTTAACTTTAACCTTGTATCTTTTTTGACATCGTCAACGGACTCCTAATTGTACCTATAGTTTTAAACTTTTTCGATCTCTTGCTTTAATTGTTCTCAAGCAAGAGATGTTTTTCCTAAATTTTAATGGTTTTATTTTATTCTATTAACATTCTATAATTGAAGCAAAATCATTTTATGCAAATTTTCTAATTAACTTAAGATGTGGAGGTATTGTGGTTCTTAAAACCACCTTGGAACTCCGTAACAAGTACGCCCGTTGCCCGTTGCCCAATGCAACAATACTACAAATATACTATAATAAATTATACATTGAATCCATAGAAGTTCTTATGATATTTTTAACCTAAATATAAACAATTTTTTTTAAAATATAGTAAACAAGTCAACTCTGCATATTAAGAAAAGGGAATGGAGTTTTCACTTATGATATATCACTAATAAAGTCACAAAGTAATAACATCATTGCTAAATATTTCTGATTTACTTTCATCGAATATTGTGTATTATGTGCAAATTTCCTTCATCCAATATGAATTATGCATGGGTATTGTATACTTCCTTGTTGTTGTTATCATGGATTTAAAATATTATTATTAAAGTTAGATCAAGTCAAAAAAGTCTTCACGATAGCTGCCGCTAGCAACGGCGCCACTTCACTATACAGGACTTCTCTCAAGTTGGCCTCGATTGGCACCATACCCAATTTCAAAACAAAGGGAGTGAGTGCTGGGCACTCTAGAATGTGCTTAGGTGTTAGGAAAGCGTTGAGGCAATTTTTACAGGGGATGTATTCCCTGGTCTTGTCTGGGAGAATCTCCATCCCTCTGTAATAATTAGTGATTAGCATACTTCCTTTTAATATATGAATGCTTAATTATAAAATTTTGTGTTTCTAGGTATATTTCCACAAGAATGTTGAAGAATTGCATCAATTTTTCCCACGTTCTGTATTACCTGTTGAATATGGTGGGGAACTACAAGATATTAAAACAAACTGGCCTAGAAGAGCCAATAAGGAACACGAGATTAATGATATGGAAGGGCAGCCAAACAGATATTAATGATGTTGTCGTTTTCCATTATATGTATTCTAGTTTTTATATAAAATGTATTCGAATCGTTGCCAAATACAATGACATTATTGTATTAATCATAATTTATTCAAATTTTTTACCTTTGTTGCATATATGACATTTATAAATAAAAAGAAATTTTTGCAACTTGAACTTTATAGCATTGATAAATTTTCATTTAGAAGATAATAATTTTATCTGTTATTTGATTTAATTTATGAATATAATCCAGGTGTTAAAATCAGACTTTAAAAAATACTTAGAAAAAAATAAGCTTTATAAAACTAATTAACCATTATAACCTCAATTCACAAAAATTTTATGATGTAACTATGCTTCCTCCTACGCATCCGGCAAAGCACCTCCTGTGGCGTTCAGAAGAAATGGTCAGTTGGCCTACAGACTCTCACCCGGAGAGGAAGTCTATTTCGCGTATCCTGCGCGTAGCAGAGTATAGGGTTTTCAGCTTAGAAGTGGAATCTTCCTGCGAATCTATAATTATACATCTTTAAATGTGTTAAATATTGTACGTCTCTAATTGTATGTGTGTGGTGTTGTGCGTGTGTAAATAAAGCACACACACATGAATAGTGAGTTCTCCAACCTGTATCTCAAGTATATCAACCCAACCACCTACACCCATTTACAATCTGGTTACCCAATCTACACACTACAATATTAATTACAGACAAAGATGCTACTTATGCAAAAAATTTAAAAAAAAAAAAACATTTTTGTCTATTATTATTATTATAACGTTGCACAAATAAAAACGACTTCAATTGATTTCTAAAAAAAATCAATTTTTAGAGAATTTTACACAAATTTAGTGAAAATTTTTAATGATTTAATAAACAAGAAAATAATATTGAACTTTATATATGAACACGGGACAACAGTTGAATGATGGGCAGCAATGCGTAGAGAGTTTAAAGGCTTTAAGGAATGCTCGAATATCGAAAATGCGCGGGACATGAGGCTGAGGCTATAGTTGAAGGAGAAGAAAAATATGTTATGTGTGAGGGCAAGAATGTAAGTAAAAGTAAAAATAAGTAAACTCAGTATACTATTTTTTAAAATTTTCACATCTTATTTCATTATCATCTTTAACTAAACATTCGGCATATTTTTAATTTAATTATAATATTAACTGAATAATATTTTTTGCTTTTACTTTTTTAAGCAAAAAGTATAGTTATTGTTTGGGAAGGTGAGAGTTTCGTGTTCTTTGACAGTCAACTTCGAAGATGTACATCAAATATTCTTGCATACTGAAACCAGTAAATTTCTTAAAATTTTCTTCCTGAAATTTTTTATAAAATCATTTTGTAATTCTATAGCTTTTATTTTTTAAGACTTGCTGTTGTGCAATTTGTTTTTGAATTAAATTCTAAATTTACTATCAAGTTAAATATATTCGATTTTTCAGATTTTTTCATAGATTTACATAGTTTTTTTAAAAAAATTATTTTTCCTTGATGAAAGACTTTTATATTTTACTTTTTATAACATACCCTTGGCATAACCTTTTATGAATAAGTTGTACATCGACTCAAATATTATTGCTTTTTTTACTCTTTATGTTTTATCTTTTAAAAAACTCAAAATATGGGTATAAGAGAACAGCAACGTTATAACTTGGTCGTCAGTCATAGTCAATAATTCAAATATATGTATTTTGCCTATTTTTCAGAAATAAAAAAGTTGACGAAAAGACGATAGATGGCGACACGAGAGACCTCAGGGATTTGTTTGGACCGAGAAATTGTTATTTTTTGTTTTTCTCCTAGTATGGAGAATGTGTGCTGTGCCAACTACAAATACCCAGATACACTGTATGCGCGTACAATTGATTATATATGATAGATGCAAATGTGAATATGTGTTTAAATGTGCATATTTGTGTGTCTGTCTGCTTCAGGTGTAAGTATGTGCTTGGGTATACATTATTGTTTCTGTATTTGTAGTTGTACGTTTATATATTTTGTGTCCATAAGTATGTTTGTGTGATTGCAAATGGATACGCGCGTATATCTACCGTGCGCATATATCCGAATATGTATGCCCATGCGTTTATATGCATGTCTCACAGTATCATCTGCGTTGATAGTATAAAGTATCTGTATATGTAAAAGCGTGCGTGTATGTATGTGTGTATTATTGTTGTACGGTAATGCGTATGCGCTGTACGCATGTATATATGTGCACATATATTAATCATACCCCCTTCTCGAGAATCTCAAAGTATATAGTAAAGCACCCAATTAGATATACATGAAAGCAAAATACAAAATTTATGCAACACAATATTTTCATCTCGACATTCTCACAGATCCACCACATTATCCCAATCATTTGTAATTATTGTCAAAAAGAAAAGAAAAGAAAAAAAATTAAATACGTAATTTCTTTTATTAGAAAAATTAGAAATTTATTTCTTCTATGTTACAGGCCAATCAAATGAAAACATAAATTTAAAATTTACTTTATGAATAATAAATTAATTTTTAAAATAGAGTTGCCATCAAAACAGAAGGTACTACATGCATATTTTTATGTCTCATTAATTTCTTAATGTAATTTCCTATTAAACCACTGATGTCAACTTCAATTCAGTAATATCTTAGATAATTTTGAGTAATTTGTGATGCTTGTCAGCAGCAGGGTTAAGTGGAAACCCATATTATTATTTTCTAATCGGAATAACATCAAAATTCACCATGAAGAATTACATAAGAAATTTACAATTGCAACTGTAGTTGTAATTTATGACATTATCAAAAATAAAACATTTAAAAATTGAGGAAGTTTTTCATACAAAATAGGGTTAATATAGAAATCATTTAAAATTTATCTTACCAATTTATTACAAATTTATTTAATAGAGGGAAAAAAAATGTGCCATATTTATACACAATGCAAAGTAACATTTTGAAATGAAATTGTAAGCATTATAAAAATAATAAATGCTATAAATATTCTTTACTTATTCGCTTTTTAGAATTAAATTTATTTCGTCATTTTTTATTCGTTCATACAATATTATCTCTATTATCCTTTTTAAGCAAGCCTCAGAGAATAATAGTTCTCTTTTAAAAAAAAAAGGAAAATTTACAGATTAGTTCTTACCCTTTCCAAACTAACATTATCATATTCTAAAAATAATACACGCGGTTGGGCAACCAAATTGTAACTGGGTGTGGTTATAAGATATTGGAGGGCACAGACGTTCAATCATGCACATATACACTGTAGAGATAGGATATCCAGTAAAGACAGATAATTATAGATTCTTGGAACGACTCCATTTCTAAGCCGAAAAATCCAACACTTGGCTATGCGAAGAGTTCGCGAAAGATATGTAAGGTTTAATTATTATTAGATAACCACGAGAGGTTAATTTCTGGATCAGTAACGTACCTCTTTAAGGCTCGGATCCCACCGAGGAGGGCATTTAAGAGTGAAGCGTACCAACGCCCCCACCGCTTTCTGCCTGAAACCGGCTTGAAAATGCACCGCTTGAGTTGAATCCACTTTCAACGAAAGGAACTTCACTAAAGGCTATTTTTGACGTTTCCGCTGTGAAGGGGTCGAACGAAATTTTGCCTGACGCACATGAATCTTTCGGTGGAACGAGCCTAACTGTGTGGTAGGAACTGGTGAGTTAGAATTTGAGACGAGAGGAGAACGCTGTATTGAATTACACACGGGGGTCACGGACCGGCGTAATGAGTCTTGGCTTCCTTTTCATTAAATAGAATTGTTGTAGAAGTGGTGGGCGCCCCGCTGCTGTCAGCTATTTGATTTGTACGACA